>PVIU01005409.1:13227-114159 GCA_004026605.1 Ondatra zibethicus | reverse complement strand
AGGCCAGGTGGATTGGTGTGCTCCCATTAGTTCAGGCACACTGTCTCAGTAGGTGGACCAGCCCCTCACGGTCCTAACTTCCTAACTCATCTTCTCCCACCTTCTGCTCTTCACCTGCACCTTGGGGGCTCAATCCATTGCTCTGATGTGAATGTGGGTCTCTGTCTCTATCTCCATTCATCGGATGAAATTTCTCCCGCCTCTATCCCCGCCCCTGGCTTCCAACTTTTGCTTGATGATCCTGTTTGCTTCCAATTTCCAGGAGGTTCTGTGTATGCTTTCCTTGGGTTCACCTAGGTATTCAGCTTCTTTGGGCTTGCGAGCTAAGTGCTTGGTGACCTTTATTTTATAGCTAGGGTCCACTAATGAGTGAGTACATACCATAATCATCTTTCTGGGTTTGGGTTACCTCACTCAGGATAGGATACAGGTGAAAGATGGAATCTCGAGTTGTTTTGATTTGCATTTCTCTGATGATTAAGGATGTTGATCATTTCCTTAAGTGTCTTTCAGCCATTTTAGATTCCTCTGTTGAGAGTTCTCTGTTTAGGTCTGTACTCCATTTTTTTTTATCAGATTATTTGTTCTTTTGATGACCAATTTCTTCAGTTCTTTGTATATTTTGGAGATCAGACCTCTGTCTGATGTGGGATTAGTAAAAATCTTTTCCCATTCTGTAGGCTGTCGTTTTGTCTTGTTGACCATGTCCTTTGCTTTACAGAAGCTTTTCTGTTTCAGGAGGTCCCATTTGTTAGTTGTTTCTCTCAGTGTCTGTACTGCTGGGGTTATATTTAGGAAGTGGTCTCCTGTGACAATGTGTTCGAGTGTAGTTCCCACTTTCTCTTCTATAAGGTTCAGTGTGGCTGGCTTTATGTTGAGGCCTTTGAACCATTTAGACTTGAGTTTTGTGCATGGTGATAGATATGGATTTATTTTCATTCTTCTACATGTTGATATCCAGTTATGCCAGCACCATTTGTTAAATATGCTTTCTGTTTTCCATTTGATATTTTTTGCTTCTTTGTCAAAAATCAGGTGTTCAAAGGTGTGTGGGTTAATATCCTAGTCTTTGATTCAGTTCCATTGGTCCTCCTGTCTGTTTTTATGCCAATACTAAGCTGTTTTCAGTACTGTAGCTCTGTCGTAGAGTTTAAAGTCAGGGATTGTGATGCCTCCAGAAGTTCTTTTATTGTACAGGATTGTTTTGGCTATCCTGGGCCTTTTGCTTTTCCAAATGAAGTTGAGTACCGTTCTTTTGAGGTCTGTGAAGAATTTTGCTGTGATTTTGATGGACATTGCATTGAGTTTGTAGATTGCTTTTGGTAAGATTGGCACTTTTACTATGTTAATTCTATCTACCCAATAGCATGGGAGATCTTTCCACTTTTTGGTGTCTTTTTCAATTTCTTTCTTCAAAGATTTAAAGTTCTTGTCATACAAGTCTTCCACTTGCTAGGTTAGAGTTACTCCGAGATATTTTATGCTACTTGTGGCTATTGTGAAGGGTGTTGTTTCTCTGATTTCTTTCCTAGCCCATTTATCATCAGTGTAAAAGAGGGCTACTGATTTTTTTTTAGTTAATCTTGTATCCTGCTACATTACTGAAAGTGTTTATGAGTTGTAGAAGTTCCTTGATAGAATTTTTGGGGTCGCTTATGTAAACTATCATATCATCAGCAAATAGTGAAAGTTTGACTTCTTTTTTCCCGATTTGTATCCCCTTGATCTCCTTTTGGTGTCTTATTGCTCTAGCTAGGACCTCCAGAACTATATTGAATAGATATGGAGAGAGTGGACAACTTTGTTTTGTTCCTGATTTCAGTGGAATCGCTGGGAGTTTCTCTCCATTTAGTTTGATGTTGGCTGTTGGCTTGCTATATATTGCCTTTATTATGTTTAGGTATGTGCCTTGTATCCCTGCTCTCTCCAAGACCTTTATCATGAAGGGATATTGTATTTTGGCGAAAGTTTTTTTGGAATCTAATGAGATGATCATGTGGTTTTTATTTTTCAGTTTGTTTATATGGTGGATTACGTTGACAGATTTTTCGTATGTTGAACCATGCCTGCACTGGATGCTATATTTCTTTACATTTCTCTCAGCCTCATATTTCTTCAAGCTTCTGTCTGACTCTAGCTGCTATTGTTTGATAGAAGTTTGGTCCCTGATATGGTGACATTAGGAGATGGTGAGGCATTTAAGAGGTGGCCTTAGTAGGTTAGACAGTCCCTGAGACCCTGAAGTTGGAAAAGACCTGAAGCCATTCTCCAAGGACCCTGGTAGTTCTCTCATCTGAGTGGCTATAAGAGTATGATTGGTAGCTTCCTGCTCTCTGGTTTTCCTGCCATGGGGCAGATCTCTACCTTTTGACACTCTGGCCATTGTAATGCCATCCACCACAATGTCTTTCCAAGAATGACCAAGAAGACATCACTTCCTTCTTTATAAACATTCAGCCCCAGACATTTTGTTACAGCAGAAAAAAACAGACTAACAGTCAGGCCCACTGTCTGCTTCAACACTGGGTCATGCCCATCACTGACTTTTGTTCTCGGAATACAGGGCTTCATGGGAGAGAGTCAGGGTGTATTTTATCCATTCCAAGGATTTGTTTTAATATCTGCTGTGCTATTGCTGCAACTCAGTGATGCTTTTCTTCATCAGAAAGATACTGGGTGATCTCTGGGTACAAAGCATCCCAGTAGATTCTCCATCATGTTCTCCGCAGTATCTTTACTCACTTCAGCTACTTAACTATCCCCCTGTATGAGTTTCTACCCCGAACTTAGGAGACCGGAAAAACAAAACAACACAACACAACTCTCTGAGTTTTTCTTCTCTGTAAGTGAGATAGTTGGACCAGATGGCATTCAAAGACTCAATCTACTCCACAGACTGCTGCAGCTTTATTCCGTTATTCCCGGACTCCTATCTGGTAAAGATGAAGAGCTAAGCATGGCATACCCATATTTTCTCTAAGTATAAAAAATTTAAATACAAAGTGGGTTCTTTAAAAATATTATGATTTAGAAATCACTAATTCTCCTTTCATGCTGATAGTGCCATGGCATCAGAAATTTAAATATATATATATATATATATATATATATATATATATATATATATATAGTAAAAAATATATATAAATTTAAAATTTTTAAATATACATATATATATCTGATTAGCTTTCAAATGTGCTTCACAATTTTCTCATGCTGTGTTTTTATTTATTCTATCCCATCCACCTGGAATAAGCACCTTTTCTCTCTGCACTATCCAGATTCTATCCAGTCATCAGTTCCTGACTCAAATATCATCTCCTCCGTAATGCCCAATCGAAGACCTTCATTAAAAGTAGCACTCCCCCTTGGAGCCATAACTCATTTTGACAATTGATAATTTCATCATTTCTATAACTCATCAATTATTTTATTTAAGTAGCGTTCATTACTTTATTGATATTTTACTTTTCATCTGTTTTCATCCCGGAGGCTACTTAAGAATAGAAATAGTTGCATAAAAACAAGCCCTTCATGATTGGGCCATACATAGCAGGCACTCAGAAATTTCACCTTGTTTGAGTCAATGCATTTTTATACTAGATATTTATCATTTTGAGTATAGGAATTATATTCCTATATGCAATTCATCTCTTTGCACTTTATTAACTGTGGTGTTTATGAAATGAATTAAAGACCTTGGTACAAGATTACATATGAATCTCGAAAGTGATGTAAATGCACATTTGCTGTAGTTCCACACTAAAACTGCAGTGTTTTCTTTATGACTTTAGAAAATGAACTTTTTTTTTTAAAGCAATTCATCAACTTGCTTTGCTCTTTTCCGAACTGAATAGTTCTTTGGGGACTTAAAAACCAAATAAACAAATGGGCTGTAATGAACAGTTTGGACATAACTTTAGCTCAACCTTTTACTGTATTGCTCCAAAAATCTGTGCTACTTGAAAGACAGTCATCACCAGAGCACATGTCTCAAGAGCTGCACCAAGGCCAGAAGAACTAAAACAGTCAGGCCAAGGAGTCTTGCTTTCTCATTTTGTTTCTTCTCTCTAACCACGGGCTTCAATGCACAAAGCCCTCTCTGAGAAGGTTAACTAACAGGCTATGGCCTGGTTTCCCCTCTTTCTTGCTGCTCTATCTACTCAAAGTACCTTTCCCTATCTGCATTTCTCCATCTGTGAAGCAGGAGACTCGATGCCCATCACACTACTCATGGCAATGTTTCTGAGGCCTCTCTTTCACCTTCTGCTGTATAGTAATGCTATTTGTATCCCCCTACCTCTTGGAAGGACAACACAGTTAGTGGCTGTAAGTGGCATCACGAAGTTGTCACCATAAACACCATCACCTTCATTTGGATGCTTTCTATGTTTCTACAAATTCTGAGATTATCATTATTTGATCTGCCCAAGTACAGAAAGGAAGTCCATCCCCGTTTCAAGAAACGACACGGAGAAATAGGTAGCTTTGGCATTAGCTTCTGAACCGCGGCACATAAGCAGGAAACTAGGACTGATATTGGACTAATACCTAGAGCAACCTGAAAGTTGCTTAGAGTGAAGAGAAGAGAAAGCATAGAAAACCATGCTCTGTCCCTTGCTTAAAAGTTGAGTTGTTTTTCCTTATTCTACCCAAGGAGAGTGAGACTGAAAGCACGGGCTAATACCAAATAAGACTCAGCACATGGATACTGATATTTCCCTGGACTCCAGAGAAAAGTCAGTACCAGAGGAGAGCCCTAAAGCAAAGATAATGGTTCTCTACTAACTATATCCATGTGATTTAAATTAATATACAGATTTTCTAAAAAGGAGAAAAGGGTCTGAATGTACCCTCTCAATGTATATGTCAGTAACTGAAGTATAGACACAATTATCAGACATAATTCAGATGTCAAGTGAGAGCTGGCACCAGTAGAATTATCCAAGGATTCTCAGGGATTAGGTGATTGCAGCTGAGAGTGTGAAATACTACTGCCAGGTGAACGTGCATCCCTGGAAAGTTAGGGTAGAGGGGAGCTGTGGTTTGGATGGGAAATGCCCCCCACAGGCTCAGGCATCTGAACTCTTCTCCCCAGCTGGTAGGGCTGTCTTGGGAAGTTGTGGAACCTTTAGGGGTGGAGCCTTGCTGGAGGGCACAGTTACAGGGGTGCGGCTTGAAGTTTGATAGGCAGCTCAACTGCAGACCACTCCACTTCCTGATTTCAGATACCATGTGATCAGTCATCTGTTTCTTCATGACTTCCCTGTAATGATGATGGATGACATTCCTCCTTAAACTGAGTCCAAATAAACTCTTTCTTGTGTAAGTGGCTTTTGCCATAACAACAAGAAAAATAACTAATACACGGTTATATGACCATTTGTGTAAAGTTAAAGTCAAAAAGATTTTTAACTGTGTAAATCTGTGTTGTCCACTCAGTTTAAATGCAAATAAACCAAAAGTCATTGAAATTAAGAATTAAGTTCCTCAGCTTCACTAGTCCCATTTCAAGTGCCCAGAACTCACTTATGTTTAGAGGCTGCATAAAAATTCAGAAAATGAAGCCAGGCAAAGTGACACATACTTTAATCCTAGCACTTGGGAGGCAGAGGCAGGCACATCTCTGTGAGTTTGAGGCCAGCCTGGTCTACAGAGTGAGTTCATAAGCTAGGGATTCATAGTGAGACCCTGTCTTGAAACAAACAGACAGACAGACAAACAAACAAACAGAACAGAACAGAAAATTAAATTGAGAGATAACTTATTCCATGAGCATGTGAGTTTTGCTTTATTGTTTATCTTTAAAGGTCAATGACCGATAATATATAATCCCAGTGCTTAGGAGCAGGGGCTTTTGGCCAGCCAGTGTAGGCTGATCAGTAGGACCCAGATCCCAGTGGGAGACTCTGCCTCAAAAACACCAAGGTAGAAGGCTCCAGAAAAATGACACCCAAGGTTGTCTCTGGCCTCCATACACACATGCACACGGTGACACACTTGCATATATATGGAAGAATTAATGAAATGTGAAGCAGAAAGTATTCTCCAGTATTGCCCATTGGTGCCCTCTCTGTAGTCCTGTGGGTAGTCTTTGGGGTTGGGCAGTGTTATGTGATAAGGTGCTTGCAACTGAGAAAGCAATATGATTGGCACATAAAAAAGAGGCTAGGGCGTTGCCCGGATAAAAATCACTCTTCAAACTGAGGGACAAGGTCCCAGAGAGGTTTATTTGGAAATGAAGGTGAGAAGGTTCTGAGCTGCCATATGTGATATATGATCATTTTACTCGCTGACTTACTTACACGTGTCTGTTCTTGATGCTTGGCTCATTCCATAATACTGCCAGCTTGGTGACCAAATCAGACTCAGAGACAGGTTGAATGGGGACGACAAGATACAGACCCATTTATGCTACCAGGGACAACTCCAAGGTATATCCTAGAGGCGTTTTGTTTAGGGCAATACTTCTGTGAAGGGCTGGTAGTACATTAATCACACATTAATTGTTCCTTAGTACATGTTTTAACTTCTGTTTGTCTTCATCATCAAATGCACCCCTGCAATTTATGAACCCAGTTAGAAACTGTCTCTGTGAAATTTATAATCTGCAATGAAAAGTGCTGAAACCAAACCAACAGACATGATCCATTAAGTCTTTGGACGCAATAGTTACATAAGTCAAGCATACAAACTGACAGATGAAATGAATTGGAATGTGCTCTCTTCTTTCCACACGAGCCCCTCTCAAACAGCAGGTCCAACTACTTTGTTAGTGGGGAGTATCTAGACTTTGCTTTATAGAAGAAACGGCTCACATCGGGGACTTGCTAACAACCAGCACGCTCACTGACTTGAGTCCTGAGTTGAACAGGAGCATAATCCTCCCATGCAGCTTGTGTATTGCTTACATGTGACTTTATGGGTACATGTGTATATATATATATTCCATGAAAGATGGTGGCTTCCTTCAAGTGAGGACAACTTTCATTACCTTTCCAAGTTCTTAGCTAATTTCTTTTCTTCTACTCGGCATTCACCTCATGCTTCTTAGACTGTAATATAGTACAGGGCATTGCTTACTCACTGAAGCAAACTGGTACACAGACAAACATCAAAGGTGTTGACTAATGTAACGGCCAGGCCTAGTGACCTTGGGGTTGGTGTTGGTGGCCAAATGGAGCTCTGTTTTATATTCTGATTACAGTTGGGTGCTTTTCCTCTGTAGAGGAAGAACTTTGTGCTAGGCTGAAGAGCATTCTAGTTTCGGGAAGGAGGGTGTAGATAGACATCTGTATCGGAGGGAAGAGGATACAAAGGGGGAAAAAAAAGATATCCATAAGGAACGATGAGAGTCAGGCTTGAACTGAAAAGCTTCAAATTTCCATGGCCTTTGGAAATGCCACTCCTCCATCATAATTAGAAAACACTGACATTGAGAGCTCATTTAAATGCTTCCATCAGTCTGAAAAAAATGTGTAGCCCGATTTCGCTCTCTAACCATGCTCAGTAATTAGAAACAGAAGGCATGGTTCTGAATGTTTGCTTATGAGACTTCCATTCCCAGACCAGGCTTTACTATCCAGTGGCCACAGAGGACTTACCAGTGGTCCCAGAACTGCTATCTTCACCTGAAGAGCATGAGGTTGCTATGGGCATTCCCAGGAAGCAAATGGAGACCTTGGGTACCACTTAGACTTGAAAATAAAGGGAAGAGCGCCATTGTGCCTATTGGCTTCCTCTTAGGCTGTGAAGCTGCTTTGCGTTTGAAAGGTAAGTCATTTTCAGGATGGCAATATCCACATTCAACCCAAAAGGGGGGAGGGTCTGTGACACCCAGCAATAACGTCCAGATTTGTCTCTGAGCATGAGAAAGCTCTTAGTTCATGACTGATTCTTGATTTTTCTATCCTCTTGCTAGAATAGAAATCCCATGCTTTACAGATCCTATGAAACCACAGCAGCGGGTTTGGCTTCTGACAAAATCCACAAAGGAAAAAGGAAAAGGGGACTTGTAATTTAGGACTTCAATTTAACAGGTACCTTGCTTGTCAGATTAAAACATGTGGCCACCACTTGCTAAAGGATCTTGAAAAAAAATTTTTTAAATATCATTTCTTGTTTTTCTACCTGACCTAAAACCTTTTTGGGACCTCATTTGCATTTTCAATTATTCACACTTAAACAAAAGCTGTCCACACTATGTAGAGAGATGACTAAGCAATTTTGTATTAAATAATCAAAGAGAGTCCTGCCAATTTTAGAATAATTAAATTTCAGCAGCTTAATATAAACAGTTCCAAGAACTACATGTGGCCTACCAAAAGTATAGATTACAAGTAGTCAGCCCTGTGGCCAGCTGGCAGTCAGCTCGACCTATTAAAATAGAATTGGTCAGAATTTGGAGTATTATTTTTCTTTTCTCCCCCCAATATTTTTCCTGCATCCACATTTGTTTCTTTGGGAATGTTTTCAAATACACAAATAATAATATTAAAACTATTGTGGAATTTCACCTCTTGTAAACAAACCAGCGTTTCTCTTGGGACATGCCAGAACTCACAAATCACTCCAATGTCAACCCCGTCTACATTAAGCAGCAAAAATGAAATGGCGGGAATGAACTCACCCTGCTCCCATTCAAGGTGAAGTGTGACCACTGAACAAGTGGACACGGACATTAAGTCACGTTCCCATCAGCTGCCAAAATGTCTTACTGACTGCCTTTACCAGGTAGGGTGGCAGGCCAGAATTTCTCTTTCCTTTCTTTCTTTCTTTCTTTCTTTCTTTCTTTCTTTCTTTCTTTCTTTCTTTCTTTCTTTTCGAGACAGGGTTTCTCTGTAGCTATGGAACCTGTCCTGGAACTCTCTTTGTAGACCAGTCTGGCCTCAAACTCACAGAGATCCGCCTGCCTCCGCCTCCCGAGTGCTGGGATTAAAGACGTGCGCCACTACTTCCCAGCTGGATTTCTTGATAATGAAGATAAAGTTTCATAGATCGATTCCACTGGAAAGAGTTAACTGTCTGAGAGATTAAAAATATCTGAAACTGAGGCTGACTTGATGGCTCAGCAGTTAGGAGCACTGGTGGCCCTCGTTCTGTTCCATAGCCCACGTGGTGGCTAACGCAGCTTGTGACGTTAGTTTCACGGGATCTAGGGACCTCTTCTGCTTCCTCATGCACTGAACACACACGGTGCACATACATACATCTTTGAGGGCAAAACACTCACAAATATAATAAATAATGTTTTTTAAGCAGTCTAAAACTGCTGCTTCTTAGAACATTAATTATAGCCTGGATGGCAGATGGAACTTGAAAAGTTTATGTTGAGAAAATACAGATAGGCTTGACTAGCCCATCCCACCATGATTTTCAGCAGGCATTTATAACGGAAAGAATGTCTGGTTAAATGAGTATGGATGTGTCATCATGCAAAAAGTCCTTACAAGCTCAGCTGCATTGTAAGCTCCATTGTCTTCCTCATTGTGTTTGAACCAAGCTATAATCAAGAGTGGTTGAGGGTCTATAATTGTCACCACGGGGAAAGTGTCAGCAAAAGGCAGCCAATAAATATTTATGAAGTGCCAGCCGTGTGTACCAGATACTTTGTGGGGTGTGCTGGCTAATTTTTTTTTCTGTCAACTTAACACAAGCTAGAGCCATCTGGGAAGAGAGAAGCACAGTTTAGAAAATGCCAGGGCACCATGCCCTCTTTCAAGGAAGAAGGGGGAGGGAGGAGGGGTGGGGGGTAGTGGGAGGGGACCGGGAGAAGGGGAAGAAAGGAAAAAATTTTTTTTTTATCTTTAATTATGTTCTTGAATGGAAAAAATAAAACAAAACAATGTATGGAAAAAAAAAAAAAAAAGAAAAAGAAAATGCCTCCATGAGATTATTCTTAGTCAAGACTATGGGGCATCGTATCAACTAATTATTGATGTGAGAGGGCCCAGCCCACTATGGGCAGCGCCGGTCCTGGGCAGGTGGTCCTTGGAGGCAGCCGAAAGTGAGCCTGAGAGCTAGCTAGCGGGCATTTCTCCATCGTTTCTGCTTTACTTCCCGCCTCCAGGGTCCTGTCTTGAGTTCCTTCCCAGACTCTCCGTAATGATGGACTATGCCCTGGAATGCATAAGCCAAATAAAGCCTTCCCTCCCCA
This sequence comes from Ondatra zibethicus, assembly GCA_004026605.1. Classification (NCBI taxonomy): domain Eukaryota; kingdom Metazoa; phylum Chordata; class Mammalia; order Rodentia; family Cricetidae; genus Ondatra; species Ondatra zibethicus. The sequence goes on along the minus strand of PVIU01005409.1, from coordinate 104,003 downwards.
GGTTGCTTCTATCATGGTGCTTTACCGCAGCTATACACACCAAACTAGAGTGTGGCTATGAGGTGTGAATGTAACTACCCCACCTGCCCCCACCCCAAGCTTACAACTGCTGGTGGAGATATCAGCAATGATAGACACAGAACCACAAGCTGCTGGGAGTGTGAGCTGCGGAACAGGCCTAAAGGTTTCTTTGGTGTTAGAATGAATTATGGATGCTAGCAGTTTCTCAGGCATGGGTGGTATCTGTCCATGTACAGGATGGCTCTCATAAAGGAACATAGACACTAGAGTTCACATTCTTTTATCAAATATAAATTGACACCTGTTACATGCCAGGCACGGTCCTCTAAGCGCAGATCAGCACAAATCCTTTCCATTTCTCTTCCTGAAGTGGTCCGGAAGGCCAACTGTTCAGGATGGTGATCTGTTTTCACCTCCGTTCCCACCCAGGTCCTAAGGAACCCCAAAATAATGACCCACAGGACGCTGTCTGCTAGAATTTATGCAGACAAGAAGAGTCCATTTAAGATATCATCTGGGTAAGAGGCAGGAAAGAGAGGCCAGCCCCCTATTCCACCCAAGTCAATGACCTGACAGTCAAAAGGATGTTTCTCACCCACCAGCAAGAAGAGATTTGCTGGTTGAAACAAAGCTGGTCCACTGTGCTTTCAAGCTTTGCTTCCCAATTCCAGCAAAAGAACAGCTTGTAAGAAATTTACCCCGGTGGCAGGATATCTCACAAGCAGCTCAGAATACTACAAACCGATCTTTTATTTGTTGACACACGGGCCCTGGACATTCATGAAAACAAGATGTTCTCTTGCTGCTTTTTTAAGTTAAACGGATTTAAGTCAAGGTCGCAGTCATATTTTAAAAACAGATGTTAGATAGCAAAAAAAAAAAAAAAAGAGTTTGCACTGACCCTAGCAAGGAGAGGCTACCTCACTTCAACTTGGCTATCCTTTGGTGGCAGGAGGAGTGATCAAAACATGCCTTAGGGGCAACTTGGAAGTCACTGTTGTCTCCATTTGGTGAAGCCTTAAAGGTCAGGGGTGCTGCTGGGCACCTAGGACTCTTGGTTTGCAGAGTGCATACCACGGAGAGGGCTAGTGATGGAGATGTTTAGGTGTTCAAGGGGCCTGCTGAGAAAGGATAACCTCCCTCCCATGGGCCACCATCCTCTGTAGACAGTAGCCTTCTCATGGCTACTTCTGATGTTCACCCTCACAGATGAACACAGCTCTCAGCCAGGCCAAACGATCTGTTCTCATTGGGCCCTGCTTTTGCTCTCCAGGTCCTGAAGCGCCCACCGCTCCCCTTCTGCCATCTCATAACTTTCCCCCCTAGAATCTGGCTCAACTCTTATCATGCACAGAGAACACCTCTCCTCCTCTTCCCACTACACAGCCCTACTGACATGGAATTCACTGTATAGACCAGGAACTTGTCTTCCTGCCTTTGCCTCCCAAGTGCTAGTGTTCTACCATGCCCATCCCCCTCACTCAATGGCTAGACCGCAGCTGCCAACGTTGCTCTTAATATTCAATACCACGTAGCTTGGCAATAGAAACAAGTATCTATTTCCTAGTTTCTCTTTGCCTTGACAGACTCTGAAGCTGTTCAACGTTAAGGCTCTGATAGCCCCTTCCTGTCTTGAGTATTTTCTATGTGATTATAGATGCATTGGAAATACTTGCTGAATGGAATTGATGGGGGGAAAACATTAAACAGCATTAAACATATGATTCTGTGCTTCCATGCAAGTACTTATTTCCACCCATCTAATTCCCATTTGCTTTCTGCAGCCACTCATATAGAAATGGGGCAAGTGGATTCATCAGAACCCTGCAGTTAGAGTGTCGGGTAAGAACCTCATCGTTCACTTCTCATTCAGCTCATCTCCTTACTTCCGAGAGCCTGGAAACCGCTCCTCATCCTAGGAGTACTCACTTACCATGGGATCATTCCTTTATACCACGCATGACCAACCAAATGCTTTTAGAGAAGTAAATATTTCAGTTGTGGTGGCTTTTGGAGAAATAAGAAACAGATGCATCCCCCAAGAACATTCCTGCTGAAAACGTAAACAAATAAAACGAAACAACAACAGTGGCCCAAACCCAAACCAAACAAGCAAACAAACAAAAACAACATCAAAAACATACTGTGCAAGGAATCATATTTTCAGGGTGCCATGGACTTCCAGTTGCTGGTTTGCGAGCCCTTATGCAGTTCACGATGACTGACCATAGGCCAGTCACACCTCAGGAAGAAACTACAAGAGTGGACTCATAATGATGTGTTCATATAAACTCAATATGATCCTATTCAAGCTTAAGCTAGGCCACAAAATTGGTTTAGCTAACAGACGAAGCTTGCAAATGCTTGTGTTAGGTCCTTGTAACAATCTTCATTGTCCTCATTTCTCACACAGGGATGCTGAAACGCAGAGAAAGCGAGGGAGTTACGAAAGGGCACAGAGCCAGTTAATAGCAGACTCGGGATTAATAATCAGGTAACCTGGTCCCACAGTGTGAGTTTTCAATCGCACGCTGGATTGCGATTGAGTTTTCAAAGGCTACACAGGACCTGCAAATGGACGAAGCAAGAAAGACAGGAGCAAGGACTTCAGTGATGAAATGTTCATGTGACAGTCTGGAAGGCTCTCTATGCGCCTACGAAGTCTTCCCAGGAGCTATTTCCTGTCAGAGGGTTTGGCTCGCTGGCTCTTAGGGTAACTTCATACTTGATGTTTATTAATGAAGTAAAAATGAATCTCTTGTTTGTGTTCATTTGTGCTTTGGCAAACTGATTTATTATTTCACTTAAGTGGGGGACACTTGAGAAAATAAGCTGAATGCATTCTAAAATCTTAAAAAAACAAACCACCACACTTCACACTTCGGCCATGTCTTTGCTTTGCTCACGTAATTAGCTTTTGACATGAATCTAAATCATGGGAGTTCATCTGTGTCCATTTCTGGGGAGATCTGGGTTTTGTGGGTTATTTTGGAGACTTCATTTAAGAGACAGGATATGATATTAAGTGGAAGAAATTAGACCTGGAGTTGAGGCAGGGCCCTATCCCAACAAGAGGTCCCACCGCCTTCCTAAGTGTCTAGTGCTGGTGCCTCACCTCTGGTTTTTATGAACATTCAATTCAAATGCCATGGCAGCTTTCCTCTACTTTTTATTTCAATTAATTAGAAATAATCATTAAGGTCCTCTTCTTTCCTTTAAATGCCACTCAAAACCAGAATTATGGAAACAGATAACGTAGGGACAAATAGATGTCACTTTCAAAAGTGACTTCAAGCCGGGCTGTGGTGGTGCACGCCTTTAATCCCAGCACTCAGGAGGCAGAGGCAGGCGGATCTCTGTGAGCTCGAAGCCAGCCTGGTCTACAGAGCAAGTTCCAGGACAGGCTCCAAAGCCATAGAGAAACTCTGTCTCGAAAAACAAAAACAAAAAGTGACTTCAGAAGAATGGCAGACATAGATGGTACATTGCAATATTTTGCCTATAATTTTAAAATATTGTGTCCCTTTGCCAAGATGAGGCCAAGGAAAACTACGTAAAGAGTATCAGACACCACAGTTTACATCACGGAGTACATCACTGCATTCACCAAGTTCTCCATCTCGCTGAGTTTTGAAAAAAGTTCGTTTCATAGGAAAGGACAACAGAACTGCTAGCCCAGACTTGAAATAGCGCTTGGGGTGGAGGAGATCCTATTCAGCGTATGTCTGTAGGACGAATGACTCAGACAGAAAGATGAACGCTGGAGGAAGTTGTACATAATGGTAACCACCACCCTCAACTTATAATTACATCTTTAATTTACAAACTATTGGCCATTTATCTGGGAGAGGTAGTTCCCAAGGTCCCCAGAGTCTCCCTATCTGACAAATGTCTTTAGATAAGTTCTCCGATTTACATTATCCCATGAAGCTGTTGTAACTTGGGACGCGCAGCCACTTCACCTGGCCCTGCCAAGCGTCAGTGGCTCAGTCCTCCCTGGCATTGGTTGTTTGATCTCATGATGGGCAGACGGGACCAGAGCTGTGGTACTCAGCATTGCTAGAGCATCAGAATGCATATTGCTAGCCTGGGAACGGATCCAAGCACCAAACTCGAAACGCGGTTTCTAATCAATGACATGGCTTTTGCACCCACAGTAAAATCAAGAAACCCTAAATGCAGGGACCACTTGCATTTATAATGAAATCAACTTAAAAATCCTAGCTATAAATACTAATGAGGGGAAGTTATTGAAGATCTTAAAGAAAACGCTCTTAGAACGGTTCCTTTCTTAAAGCCCAGTGCCTTGGCATTTGCTCCCATTCTGTGTTCTCTGGATTTGAGGAACACACTTTCCTCCAGTCTTCAGATGTCCCCGTCCACAATACATCATTTTTAGTTATTAAATAACAGGACTCGATATTAATGTTGGCCTTCTCCATCCTTTCAGAAAGTGTTCTCAGCCAAAGATATTAAAGCACTCTTTCCCCTGTCAGCAGAGCAGCCAACATCCTGAGATCACAGCTCATTTGTACCACACTGGCGTGAATATTCAGACTCCATTTGTCTCCAGCTCTTAAAGGCTGGTGTTAGAATGAGTGATGGACTTTTGTTTAGCACCAGGAAAAGGGGGGGATTTCCCCCCAAGTAATAACTTCAGCCTAAAATATCCGTTTCAGGGAGTGCAACTCTACCCTTTCCTCTCAGAAAACTCAATGGACTCGAGATTTAATTTGGCATTGTTGAACTTTGGGTATAGAGAATAGTAGGAAGGAAGCTGTCTCAACCCACTGCCCCCCCCATCCAAGTTGCACATTTGTTCTTTTGCTGGAGGGTTGTGGCTCTTAGTCAGGACAGAAGTAAGAGGAGTTCTGGAGTCCGTGCAGTCAGATCTTACCGTTCTGGAACTCCAGGTGAGACTTCTGATAGCTGTGTTTCAGGTATAAATAGCTCAACCATTCCTTTCTCTTCACTGAATATCCACTGTGTGAATGGGAACCAGGGCCGGAAAGGACCTGTAGACAGGGCTCCTGGCAGCATCATCTGTCTTTTACCCCGCTGCGTGTGCCTGCTCTATCCATAAACTCTGGCATTCTCTTCCATTAGAAACTGTGCTCTCATGGATGTGAGCTCTCAAGGAAGTTCCTCCGATGGCCAAATATAATTTCTTGGCCAGCGAAGCACCATCATTTAGCCAAGCTTACAAGGGCCCACGTGTGAGGCTAGCGTTTCTTCTTGCTCTCCTAACCACCCAGGTGGGAAGACCCTGAGAACCATGTTATGCAGCTCTTCAATCCCTAGCCAAACATGATTGTGGCAGACTCATTCTGGACTTCCCGTGAGTCTCAGGACAAAGATCTGGAACAGCGTCCTGTGGGGGAGACTCCTGGATAGATGTGGGTTCCAGGCCTTTCCTCACAAACTTCATTCTACGACCACTCCCAGAAAGTCATAGGCAAACATCATATTTTACATTTAAATCCTACGACGTATAGCACATTGGAGCAAATTTGAGCTAAGTGAGAGACCAAACACTTTGTTAAGCATGTCCAGGGGAACTCATTCTGTTAAGCTGGAGGAAAATGGAAGAAAACAAATTCCCAAGCTTCTCTTTCCATCTGGAGCCTCAACTGTTTCTTAACATATTGGCCCATGGCGGCTATAAAGTCTCCCATTCATGCTGTTCTGAAACAAGAGCAAAGGCTTCTGGGTGCTTACAACTCAAAGCACGTCTTTCACATCTCACAGGAAAACGGTCTTTTTCGTCAAGCCTGTCAGGTGACTGAAGGTAATGAAGCACAGCTGGGAGGCACCTACGCTGGCCAGCGGCCATCATTCACTCCAGTGCCCTGGCGCAGCTCCTTCCTGCAAAATTTCCTACTTTATAGAAACAGAAATTTGTGTGAAATTCCAGAATCAAGTGTCAGTGGCATTTTGGGGGTACCTCCACAACAACGGGCATCTATTTCCTGGCTACGTTAGGATCGTAAGGAAGTATGGGAGCGAATGCTTGAAGAAAGCTGGCATTGCAAAGCGTGAGGGTATACAGAGAAGGGGTTTGTAGACCTCTGATACCCGTTTCTGCCCAATAGTCACAACGTCCAAATGCACACAAACACACACACACACACACACAGAGAGAGAGAGAGAGAGAGAGAGAGAGAGAGAGATAGTCTTTTCTGCCAATAGTCTCACCATCCAAATACACACACACACACACACACACACACCACCACCACCACCACCACCACCACCACCCTTCAAGAGAGATTCTGCTAAAAGAGAACCAAGGACATGAGGAACTAAAAAGGAAGCAAGAGGAATAGGGAACAAATGATATAATCCTGAAACAATAATTGCCTGAGAATGGTGTTAAATTCCTGAAAAAAAAAAAAAACCCTTTCAGTTAAGGTCACACCCCAACCCCTCTTCCCCATTTCCTTTTCTCTACCCTGCCTTAAGGGCCCCTCTTTGTGCTTCTTGGGTGCTTCGGCTTGGAGACTTGTGTGGTTTAAATAGGAAATGCACCCCCCCACACACACAGTCATGTGTATTTACAACTTGGTCCCTGATTGAAGGTGCTGTTTGGGGAGGTTACAGAACTTTAAGGTTGTGGAGCTTTGCTGGAGGAATTACGTCACTGGGGGTGGGCTATAGCCTGACTCCACTTCCAGCTCACTCTCTACTTCCTGTTTACCCTTGGAATGTGATCGCTCAGCTTCCTGCTCCTGCAGCTGGCTGCCTTGCTTCCCTGCATGATTGACTCTTACCCCTCTGGAGCTAAGAGCCAAACTAAATGCTTTTGTTCACAAGCTGCTTTTGGCTGATGTGCTTTATCACAGCAACAGAAAACTAACTGGTACACTTATTGAAAGCGCAGGCTGAATCTTGCTCCTGAAATCACTAGCCTTTTTTACAACCGGAAGCTTATGGACTCCATGGAGTTGAGTCATCCACTTTACTGCCTCAAGGTGACAGCATTAGTCACAGTAATGTAAAGAGTAAAGAGTTCAGTTCCTTACTGAAGAGAGATAAGACAGAAAGTCACTACAAAGGCAGGGAGTATTCCTCAAAACCTTGATAGCATCTACCTGGTCCACTGAGTGCTAACTAACTATAAGGGCTGCAGCAGGCAGGCTGGTTTTTCATGATGCACCTTTAACATGCAAGAATTTAGCAAGTCAGGCAGAAAGGTTGTATAATTACTGAAAGCAGAGCCCAAGGAAACAAACTGTACTCACAGGGAAGCAGTCAGATGTCTACTTCTGAATCTTTGGGCACCAACCCTGTGGGCTGGACTGGTCGGTCTTGAAATCTGTTATCGATTATCTGGAATAAAAAGGTAGATTGGAAGATAATTAAGTAGGGTTAATGTAGAGTATATCTTCATTCTTGTACATTTATTTATTATTTATTTTGTGAGTGTGTGGGCACACATGTGCCATAGCGCACGAGTGGAGAGCCGAGGACAACTTGGAGTCTGTTCTCTCCTTCTACCGTGTGGGTTCTGGGCATTGAATGTGTGTCATCAGGCTTGGTGGCAAGTGATTATGCCCACTGAGCCATCTCACCAACTCTAGAATGTACGTATTAAAAACATCTATTCTCTCTCAGGTACCACTGTCAAAAGGACACTGAGGAGCTGGGGTAGAAATAGTTACTGTGATTGCAGAGATAGCCAGGCAGCTAAACCTGCTTGCTGTGAAAACCTGGCCACCTGAGTGTGGATCCCCAGAACCCAGGGTCTGTAACTCCAGGAGAGATAGGAGCTGGGGTCACAACAGTCTCCAGAAGCTGTCTGTCCAGCTAGCTTGATGAAGAAACCCTGGCCAAATATGGTGGAAAGGCGAGACTTGACAGGAAGGCTGTCCACTGACTTGCACAGCTGCACCACATGCTCATGAATAAAGCCACGTGCCCATGCACGTGAACACACACACACACACATGAGGAGGGGATTCGTGTACATTTCATTTTAAAGAAAATAAATGTAATAATAACAGACTCAAAGCCTGAATTATTCTAAATGATGAGGCAGAGAATGCGTAGCTGTACTTCTGCCCTGACAGGACCAATGTTTATTTGCCTAGCTCCTGTTTCTTGCTCCTAATACCTTCGGTATTTAAAAAAAAAAAAAAAGAGTTAGTGAATGGAAAATAGGGGGAGATAGGGGGAGAACATGCTATGTGTAGGTAGAAAGCCCCTTTGTGGTCTAGTGTGTGTATGTATGTGTGAGCTGTCTTGTGGATGAGACAGAAAAACAAAGTAAATAACAGAGAGAGAAGTTCCTTCTATGCTCACAATGCACGTCTGAAAATGAGATGTGGGTGGGTTTTCTACTCTGTTTCAGGGCAATCAGTGTCGGTGGGAACCACCCCCACCTTATCCCTTCTGGCCACGGCTGATCGTGCAGTGCCATGCACAGACATTCTGGCTGACCTTCCCCTGAAACACTCGCCAAGTCTAGACCAGACGTAGTTAAGGAAGGAAAAGGCTAAGGTAAAGGGAGGGAACTAGACACACGGTGAATGAGCCTGTCTTCCTTCCCTAGTCCCTAGCAAGCTGGTGGCAAACAGCCAGGCACTATTTATTGCCCCTTTGACTTAACCATCTAACCGGGTGTGGTGAGAAATGGGTTTCACATGAAAGCATTTGGGATGGGAGAACCAAGGCATAATGAAAGCAAAGCCGAGACAGTCTCCTTCCCATCAGATTTCAGCCTCTCTTAGAACAGTGATTTTCTTGGGTCCTTAAGAAGTGGCTAAATGAACTGTTTGGTGACACAAGACAGAGCAATTAGCACTTTTCTTGGTAAAAATTGATTAAAGCCATATGCAGGCATCTCTATAATCACGTGTGAATTTTCTTTCATTAAAAATGTTCTTAGATATGATTTTTCAAAATGGTTGCCAAGGAAGAGTTTCAGATACTGACTGTCACCAGGGATCACTGCCAATGTTAAATTGGGGATTTAATAAAAGTAGATGATATTTTAGCCAGTTGAAGAACTAATTTAACATGTTACCTCCCGCAGCTGAATTAGGGCCCATTGATGTCAACATTATTATTTCTATCAAACAGCTAAGACTGTGAAATTCATCCCCATTGATCAGTCCCCATGGGATTCAGGGAGGGTCACTCAGAAGGGGTCTTCAAAGTGTTATTTTTGCTGCTAAACCCAAGAGTATGGGTGGTTGGTGGCTCTGTCCCACCCATAAGAGGGTTCCATTTAGTGCCCGGGAGGACGACAAAGATTTTGTATTGTAGATAAAGTTAGGAGGCACTTCTGCATGCTTGGGAACAAGAGAGCGCTTCGTGCGGCTTGGCCTGCTTTTCGCCCAGTCTTCGACTCTAGATAATAAGATGGAACGTTGCATTATCTAAGCACACACAGAGGAGTAAAAGCTGAAGGACACAATGCTTGAAATGGGAAAGGAATGGGAAGCAGCTATTTCAGTCTCAGCTGGCAGGAAGTCAAGTACCTTGTGGAGATGGATATTAAAATAAAATATTTAAAAATAGCTCTGTGGAGTTTAGTCAAAATGAGCCAGTGGCAATAAAACATTAATACTTGTCTCTTCTTCACATTTATTATAATTGAGTATGGAAGTCAGAAGTCTGTTAGAACAGAGGGAATGTGCAATTTTCGGGCATTCAGGCCATTTAAATAAACACCGATGAGTAGATGGGTATTGAATAGGTCACTTAACCACTCCTGGCCTCTCGCTTCCTCAGCACAATATGAAGTGTTTGGGGTAGATTTTGAAGAGATCTTCAACTCAGATGGTTTATATATAGTCATATGATCTTTTAAGGGAAAGAGCTGTATCTCAGCACGTACAAAGGACCCTGTAGCTGTAAATAAAATGACAACTGCATCTCCTTTCCTGGACCACCTCGTCCTATCATCCCCATCATTTCTAGGTGTGTGTGTGTTTTCTGAGACAGGGTATCTCTGTGTAGCCCTAGTTGTCCTATAACTCACTCTATAGAGCAGATTGACCTCAAACTCACAGAGATCCGCCTGCCTCTGCCTCCTGAGTGCTGGGATTAATGTGAACTACCATGCCCTAGCCTAGCATGCATGGTTTTTCTTAAGTAGAATTTCACATTTCTCTTTCTTTCTTTCTTTTTCTTGTTTTTGATTTTTTTGAGACAGGATTTCTCTGTGTAATAGTCTTGGATGTCCTGGAACTCACTTTATAGACCAGACTGGCCTTGAACACACGGAGATCTGCCTGCCTCTGTCTCCTGAGTGCTGGGACTAAAGCAAGATGAGTATGTTCTATATCTCCATAAGAGATAAAAACAATTCACATTCTAATGTTGAGAGTTCACTGAGAGCCTGCTGTGTACGAGAAACCTGGCATGTGTTCTCTTGTTTAATGTTTGCCATCTGAAAGTAAAGAAACAGACTTGAGCCTGTTGTTGTATGGTTAATAAATGATAGAAATGAAACCCATAATGTCTTACTCCAAAGCTTTCTTCCCAACTGAACACCTGGAATTACCGTGGCTTCTAAGGGTTTTCTAAGATTAGCTACAAAAACTGTTACGAAGCAGGCTTTATGAATTTATTGGGCGTAGAGGCCACTAAGACACTTAGAGTCGATTAACATGCGGCAGCCCGGTGTTATTATTGGAAACAACTGAAAACCTGGGTAAAATAGAAGAAGATCAACCCTGTGGCATCAGAAAGCTGCTGCAGTGACCAGGACTTCAAGACTCAGCCTCCTAGAGGCAGGGAAGGAAGCCGCAGTGGCAAGACTCCCATTCAGCAGTTTCTACCACAGCCGTGGTCCTCAAACCATCAAAGACAAGGTGACAGAAGAGAATTAAAAACACACAAGGGATGGCATCACATGCTTGCAATCCTAGAACTGGGGAGGCTGAGGCTACAGTATTAAGTTCAAGGTCAACCTGGCCTGTGTGGTGAGAACCTGTCTCTTAACAACAAAGCAGAACACAAACAAAAACCAAGGAGCACATTTCTGAGAAGCTGTCCCACAGAGGTGGACAGCAAAAATCTGGAGTTCACAAGGAGAATTCGACCTTGGGGCTCTTGAGTATTTTTTTTTTTCGTGGTAGTTATTAACTACTAGAAAAATAATTCAGAACTCAACACTAAAAAGAATCTATTTTACAGTATAGTCAATTATAGTTTGAGAAAACAAAGAAAAGGGGAAGAGGAGGAAGGCAGGGAGGAAGAAGTCCCTTGGGACCCTGGGAATGCTCACACACAGAGATGAGGTAAAGTAGAGGTGGGTGAATAGCTGCTATCAAGACTTATCTCAGGTGGGCTTCCTGAAGACAATTACCTACCTCAGTTCAATTCTGTGGCCACAAGCTATTCCAACTCTCCCACACTAACAAAAGAAAGTAACATCCAGTACCCAGTGGCACTTAGTCTTTAGTCATTGTCTGGAGTAGGGTTTTGTTGTTTGGTTTTAAATTTTACTTTATTTTATATGTATAAGTGTTTTTGCCTGCTTTTATGTCTGGATACCATGTGTGTGTTAGGTACCGGGAACTGAAGCCAGTCCTCTGGAAGAACCTGGCTCTTAATCTCTGAGCATTGAGCCATTTCTCTATCCCCCCATGGTTAGTTTTGATTGTTGACTTCACACAACGTAGAGTTACCTGTGAAGGAAGCCACAATAGGGAATTGTGTGGCTTAAGTTGCTGGTCCTCATGCCTACCTGTGAGGGACTCTCTTAATTGGGTTTATTGAGGTTAGAAGACCCATGAAGAACCTAGTCAGCACTGTCTCATGGGCTGGGCCCCAGAAGGAAGGAAAATGAGATAGCAAACTGAGCATACCATGCATGCATTCATTTATTGCTCTTTGTCCCTGTCTGTGGGTACAAAGAGAATTACCACTGCCTTGATTTCCCTGCAACAAGGGATGACATCCTAGAATTGTGAAGCAAATAAGCTCTTTCTCCTTTAATTGCATGTGCCTTGGGATTTTATCACACCAGCAGGAAAAGCAACCCCAATTTGATGTCTATCTGGAAAGCAATAACAACAACTAAATCTGACCTTGAATTATCACGATGCTTGTTGAACTAAATGTGAAACAGATTAGTGCTATTTGGGGGGGGGGGTGAAAAATTCTTATTCCCACATAAGAATTTTGTAACTAAGACATGAAAATACTATTATACCTCCCTCTATCGCTGATCCCATTTAGACTGTCTCTCCTGAGCCTATCGGCTGAAGAATCTTCCCTTCCTTCTCCTCTATGGGACACAGGGGATCAGCTACTATTTTGAGGTCCTTGATCCATTTGGAGTTAGGTTTTGTGCAGTCCAGGAGAGAGAAGGATCTAGATTCCTTCTTCTACATGTAGCTTTCCAGTTTGCCCATCACCATTTGTTAGAGATACTATCTTTTCAACAACGTGTGCTTTTTGTCTCTTAGTCAAAGTCAGGTAGATGTAGGAGTTGCACTTATATCTCTTTTGCTGGTCAGTGTGCCTGTCTAAATGCCAATACCACGCTGGATTATTATTATAGTTCTACAGTGTAACTTGAATCAATTCCTAATGATTTATTGCTATACCCATAGATTATTATATTTTTCAGCCCTCACCCAGAGAAGTTGCTCACAGAAGGAGCCAGTGGTAACACAGACATGGACAACTGGTCAACACGCAGAGAATGAAACGGCTAAGTCCTCAGCTCTAACCAGGATGTCTATATCACACCTCCTCCTTCTCTGAAGGCCAGGGATTTTTGTGGACAAGGAGAGTAGGAAGACTGTAAGAGCCAGCCGCCATGGATGACTATAAGGGAACCTGATTTCAGGATGCAACAGGGCAGCTGCACATAAACTCACTGTGGTTGTTAGCAGCATTCACAAGACCTGCACAAGATCTGGCCGGGCCAAATCCCAGCATGGGGTGGGGAGGTGCTCCTAAACTTCTAGCCCTAGCTGAGGAGCTGTTAGCAATTGGTGGCTGCTGAGGGCATAAAGGGAGCTCCCGGGTGCTAGTGTTAGCGTAGAAGCTGACTGCACATGCATGTCTATTCTGTGAAAATTCATCACACCATACATTTGTGGGCTACAAGCTTGTCTGCATATTATACATCATTCCAAGGTTCTTTGTACTGCCTGTGCCTAGGCCAAAAGGAAACCTCAGTCTTCAAGGAGAACAAACAGAGGGAGTTTGTGAGATCAGAACATATAAAGTCACCAAGGTTCTGTGTCCTCGGCCATCTATTGTATCAGACGGAAAAAAAAAATAAAGTAAAAAGAAGGACAAACAATGAGAGAAAATTTGAAGGCAACACAAATCAATGCCACAGAAGGAAGGCTGGGGTCAATTTGGACAGTTATTTCTAAATGAAAAGTCAACACTTGATTATTTACCAATGACTGAACTTTCCAATGACTGAAAGTTCCTGAAGGAACTTTTTGCCCATCAGTTCCTTCAGGTGTTTTGGCTTACCTTACCTTAGAAGGGGAATACTGGCTATCCTTGCAACTGGCCCATATCAAAACGATTCAAATACAGATACTTCTTATCTTAGGATGCTCCGAAACTCCCCAGGCTTTACAGTCACTGCACACTGTCTACCATGTCTCCTCTTCACGGTCACCAACACCTTCCCAAACCACTTTTCCAGCAGCCACGTGTGTGTCAAAACCTTAAATAAGATATTCTCTGTGCTTTAGAAAGTGAGCAAGTATATTTAGCTTTTGCTTGTGTGTTTTGGGTAAACTCCATCTGTTGTAGACTTGCATTTCATCATATGCTTTACAATTTATTTTTAGTTGTCTGTCTTATTATGTGTGAGCATGTTCGTCTGCATGATCTCGTGTGCATCACTTGCATGCAGGATTCTGCGCAGGTTAGGAAAGAGTGTTGGGTCCCCTGGAGCTAGAGTGACAGAGTTTCATGGGATGCCATGTGGGTGCTGGGAAGCAAACTTGGGTCCTCAGGGAGAGCAGGTAAGTGCTGTGAATGGTTGGACCAACCCCTTCAGCATGGGGTTTTATGCCTGAATGAGAATCTTTTGCTTTTCATGGAACACATTTTTAGTGTTACTATGGAATTATGTACATGAGAATATTTGTATAAATGAGTAGAAAAGAGGCTTAGGTGTATTCATAGGATAATTAATATAGGGAACTTATCTACCAAGCAAGTGCAGTGGGAAATTATGGAAATTATTTTCATAAAGAAAAACAGTTATTTAATAAAAATGAGAATTCAAAGTGTTCAGCCAGATTGGGCATAGGTCTTTCCCTGAAAAGCATCATGGGAATGTGGAAGGCTGTAGGGTCATATAGATAGCACTTAACAGAGCTATGGTTTTAGGGAAATTTTTTTTGCCCATCAGTTCCTTCAGAATCAGATTATTACTGAGAATTGTAAAAACCACTTTGAGTGTTTCCCCCCCTCAGCCTCTGTAGCATTTTGTTAATGGCTCAATGGAAGAAATAAGCACAGAGTGTGTCACTGTGAAACTCTCCCTTGCCCCCAGTCTTTCTCTCTCCTCCCCCCACTCTGTGTGTGTGTGTGTGTGTGTGTGTGTGTGTGTGTGTGTGTGCACGTGTTCATGTGTCTTGACACATAAATGTGTTGGGGGAGGGCTAGAAGTCAATCAATATCAGATGCCAATGTCATTTGCTCTTATCTTATTATTTGGAGACAGTCTATCACTGAACCTAGAGCGCACCAATTCAGCTGGACTGGTTGGTCAGCCAGCCCAGGATCCTCGTATCTTTGTCTCTACAGGCACCTCTACAGCACTCAGCTTTTCATATGGATGCTGGAGGTCAGAACCTAGGTCCTCAGGCTTGCATGACAAACACTTTACCCTCTGAGCCATCTCCCCAGCCCCCGGTACCAACTTCTGCTTCTTTATTTTGTTTTGTTTTTCCAGACAAGGTTTCACTGTGTAACAGCCTTGATTGTCCTAGAACTCACTTGGTAGACCAGGATGGCCTTGAACTCACAGAGATGCCCCCCTGCCTCTGCCTCATGGAGTGCTGGGATTAAAGGTGTGTGCTTACACCACTTGGCCAGATACCAGCTTCTTCAAGGCCAGGTATTTAGCACATTCCCTGGCCTATAGCACACACTTTCTTTACAAAAGCCTGTTGGGTACATGAACGAATGAAGAAGATGATACAGAAAGAGCCTGGCATGGAGTTTAGACACTGTGAGCATCAGTTTCTTCCTGTTCATTGCTATTCTGCATCTGGAAAACAGAACAACTGTTGCCCCCGCCCCACCCCATGCTCCCGCCCCACTGCCTTAGCCTGTTTCTGTGCCATCACGTGACTGCAATAAGCAACACAAGTTAAGGAAATTTGGCCAAATTCTTAAAATTTCAAGGAAGGCAAAGGATGGAGCTTAGATCTAGGCTTTCAGAAGAGCCTATTTGTAAAGTATGAAGACGGGAAATCTTTCCTTTTTGGAACAAGGTAAGATCACATAACAATGTAGAGAAAAGGCTTTGATGTCTTAAAACAAGGCTCCTTGCTGCTCTGCCCCTTTCTGTTTTTTCACTGACTGGGAATAATTCATGCTGCTCTTACTTTAGCCAAGACCTTTCCATTTTTAACAGAAGAACGAGGGTAGATTTTTCTAGGGAAGATGATTTCAGATTGGAGAAGCAGTGAGAATGCACCCAGAGCAGGGCACATGAAGGTCAGATGTTTATTTTTAAAGACTTATGAAGAGTTCTCTACTTGTTGAAAGCAAACAGGGAAGAAAGAGTCGTTTATGCAACGATGAAATTTCCAGATTTCTCATGGGAAAGTGGCTGATGTCAGTGCTTGATAAGCTTCTTGTGGCTACGAACACTCAAGATGCAGAGTCGCTGTTTACCTGAGGCTGGCATTTAGCACAACCACTGAGCATCCTGAGGGACAAAGTGTGGATGTGGAGAAGCCCAAGGGCTGAGAACATCCTGGTGGGAATTTCCCACGATTGATCACCTTTGCCATCATCCTTCTCAATGAGTGTTGATTATTTCCCGTGTTGTTGATGTGATGATAACTGCTTGGGTGCCAATGTGCTAAGAAATAATGCACTTCATTTTTAAGTTTGTTATTGCATATGTCTCTGTGTGTGTGCACCGTGTGTGTTGGGGAGGGGTGGGTGCACCCATGCCACAGAGTGAGTGTGGAGATCAGAGGACAGTTTTCTCGTGTGTTCTTACCTTCCACTTCAACAAATTTTTATTTACTCTTCAAGAATTTCGTATACGCACCCTATGCACTTGTATCTTATCCACTCCCCATACCCCTCCGACCCTTCCAAAGCCCCTCCATTTTCCCCTCCCACCTTTATGTCTTCTTCTTTCCCTTTTATAACCCAGTAAGCCCAAAATTAGTGCTGCCCAGACATTCCCACGGGCCCCAGGGCTCGTCAGGATCTCAATGGCAAACTTCTTTACTCATGGAGCTGTTTTACCAGTCCTTAATCATTTGCTTCTTTTTTGAAATTGACTTTTATTTAGAGTTTTTATATAATATGCTTTGATCATATTCTTTCCCTTCTCTAAATGCCTCCCAGATCCTCCCAACCTCCTAGCCACTCAACTTCATCTTCTCCTTCTCTCTCTCTCTCTCTCTCTCTATCTCTCTCTCTCTCTCTCTCTTTCTCTCTGTCTCTCTCAAACACACACACATTCTCTCTCTCTCTTTCAAACAACAACACCCAACAACATAAAAAAAAACTAACACACAAAGACCCAATAAGGAAATAAAAATACCAGCACAAATAAAAAAGAACACACACACACAAAAAAAAAAACCAACAAACCCCAAAACACAAAAAGAAACCATGGAGTCCACTTTGTGCAGGCAGACCACTCCTGGGCATGGGCCTGCATTGGAGCGTGGCTGATAGATCCAGAGACTCCATTGGAGGAAACTGATTTTCTCTTTCCCTGTAGATATCAATTATAAATAGCTTCTCAGTTAGAGGTGGGACTTTGTCCACTTTCCCTTCTCCATGCTGGGATCTTGCCTGGTTTGAACCTGTGCAGGTCTTGTATATCACTTGCCCTTATTGTTTATATATATTAAAAGGACTGGAGAGGTGGCTCAGCAGTTAAGAAAGCCGGATGATCTTCCAGAGGACCTGAGTTCCCACCGCCCAAATGGATGGCTCACCACCACTTGTTACTCGGGCTCCAAGGGATCCAATGCCCTGTTCTGGCCTACGTGGGTACCTGCACATATGTGGCACACACACACACACACACACACACACACACACACACACACCACAAATTAAAAAAATTCAAGTGGATATAATACTCCTTGCTCCTCTGTCCATATTTCTCTGTGGAGCTTCCTAAATTAACAGAACCAGTTCAGAGGAAGAATTGTGAAGCTGAGAAAATGCAAAGCAAGAAAATATGGCTGACATCTAGGGAAAACCAAGCACTATATGTATCATGGATACTTTATCTGCAGTATTTGGCATGATCTGAAGTCAATAAGAGAAATTCAGTAACTAGCAATATAACTAAATTGAACTCCTTATTTATATAAGACTGCCAATGTACTTACAATCTCAAAAATGAAATTGGCATTTAGAAATTTTGGATATTTACAAAGAAGCAGTGTCTTGCTTTATTATTTATAACCAGATGTGATCAAAGCACTTGGAGAATTTGTTCATTTCACTCAACTTAGTAATGAGTTTAGACTTTCATGTTCCCAGAATGTTTCTGTTTAAAATAGTTGTGGGCTAGGTATGATGGTGAACTCCTACAGTCCCAACAGTGAGGAATCTAAGGCAGGAGGATTGCCATGAGTTCAAAGCTTGTTTAGGCCACATAGCCAAGCCTGACCTGAAAAAAATGAAAACACAGAGCTTGAAGAGGTGACTTTAGCCAGTGGAGTGCTTACACACAGTATGAGGACTGAGTCTGGATCCCAGCACCCATGTAAAGGCTCAGACCAAACACAGTCGGTCTATAATTCTGGCATTTAGAGGACAGGCATATCTCTGGAGCTCACTGGCCAGTCATTCTAGCTGATTGATGAGCGTCCAGTTCAGTGCGAGACTCTGATCTCAAAAACTAAGATAGAAAGTGCCTAAGGAAAAATATTAATACAACCTCTGGCTACCACAAGCATGTACATAAACTGGTATACACACATACACATATGAACACACAAACAATATACACATATATCACATATAAACACAAAATGATATCGCATATACATACACAAAAAGAAAATAACAAAGCAAAGTATTCTATGTTATTTATGTGTATGTATGTTTTATCAACACGCATGCATACACATCACATCACATGAGTGCAGTGCTCACACAGTCCAGAAGAGAATGTTGGATTCCTTGGAACTGGAGTTACAGATAGCTGTGAGGTGTCATGTAGGTGCTGGGAACCCAACCTGGGTACTGCGCAAGAGCAGCAAATGCTCTTAGCCACCGAGCCATCTCTCCAGCCCGCAAAGCAAAGCCTTCATTCTTTTTCTAGTAATCGTTTTGACTGACAGGTTAAAATTTCAATACCTGAGGACAGAACTAGATATTGTGATCTCTTTTATGTCCAGTTGCTTAAAGCAAGCCAAAACCAAGCCAAACAGCACCCAGAACAGAATAATCTTGTTCTACTTCACCCACATGGCAGGTGTTTCCCAGCTTTGCCATCCACTACACAGCCGTGCACTAAGGTGTCTTAAGCACAACTCACGGACATGGGCAATCTGGTCTGCTATTAGACTCAAGGCTTAGGTCAGAAGCTAGTGTCACCTTGTCCTATAACACAGGATGAAGTTGCCAGCGTGCAGTCCTGAGAACGTTGGCTAGCAGATGCCACGCCCAGTGCTCATTGCACTTATCTGGAGGAATGACAACCCAGTGCTGTCTGCATTTACAGCCTGAAGAGTACCCAGCGCAGGCAGCAGGCAGGCTGGAATCCCACACGACCTTTGCACTAGAAGACTAGTTAGCATCACACTCGCTGCTCATTCACCATCACCCAGATCTGCGCTTGCTCTCATCCAGGAAGCGGCAGGCACCAGCAGCCACAGGAAAATAACAAGGCACACGGGGGCCATTTTGTGCACAGGGCCCTGGGAACAGCCAATGGAATTCCTCTGACAGGTCTCCTTTTGACTTTTCCCATAGACCTCATTCCTGCACTAAAATGTCTGGAATGCTTGGTGGGGTGAAGCAGCTGGTCACTAGGCAATTATGCTTCTGTCACACATGAGAACAACCCTTTGTGGACTGATTTCCAAGCAACACTCGGGGCATCACAGACGAGCTAAGAATGTAAGAACAACCCAACTATAATAAACAGAACTTTTGAGGCCCTTGTGTCTTAGCTATGTTTTCTATATCTGTGATAAAACACCGTGGCCAAAAGAAAGTTGGGGAGGAAAGGGTTTGTTTCATCCGGGATCTTAACATCTGTCATCTAGGGACATCAGGGAAGAAACTCAAGGCAAGAACCCAGAGGAGGAAAACTGATGCAGGACCACAGAGGAACTCCGCTTACTGGCTTGCCCTCCATGGCTTATTCAGCCTGCTGTCTTATAGCACCCGGGACTATGTGCCCAGTGGTGGTGTTGACCACAGTGAGCTGGGTCCTCCTCCCATAAATATTATCAATCAAGAAAATGCACCACAGGGCAATCTGGTGGGGTCGTTTCTCAACTGAGGTTCCCTCTTCCCAAATGACTCTAGCTTGTATCGAGTTGACATCCCACTAGTCAGCATACCCTCTCTCTCAAGGGATTTTAATGGCAACCCCAGAGGTCATCAAGACAAATATTACTGGAAGCATTTTATGATGGGGTCGAGAAAGGTCGACAGAGACTTAGTGATCTGCCCAAGCCTTCTGAACTGGCATTGCAAATTTGTTCCCCTGCCTTGTGTGTGTGAGGGGGTGGGGTGGGATGGGGTGTACATGTGTGTGAGGGGGTGGGGTGGGATGGGGTGTACATGTGTGTGAGTGGGATGGGGTTTACATGTGTGTGGGTGGGATGGAGGTGGGATGGGGTGTACATGTGTGTGGGTAGGATGGGGTGTATATGTGTGGAGGCCAGAGGTTGATATTGCTTTGTCTCCCTGAACTTTGTTCTGAGAGAGTGCTATCTCCTAACTTGGAACTCATTGATTCTAACAGTCTGACTAGCCAACAAGTTCTAAGGATTTGCCTGTCTCAGTTTCCCCAGCATTGCTTTTTTTTTTTTTTTTGGTATGGATACTGAGAATCCAAGCTCAGGTTTTCTCATGCTTATATTGCAAACACTTTACCAACCAAGCCATCTCTCCAGCTCTTAAGTCTGTTCGTTTTCTAGAATATTATTCTGACTGACTGAACATCAACCAAGTTCATTTAGCAAAAGCTGGCACCTGATGTTTGGGGACAGATCGCCACCTCCGTTTTTAGTCACTGGGTGAGTTTACTTTTTGATTCCTAACCACTATCACGATCTAAATATTTTCAAAATAACTCAGAATTAGCCGCTCTATGGTTCTGCAGTTTGGCTTGCCTTTGCAGTAATCTCACAGAGCGGGAGGAAACCACATGGTGAGTACTCTATGCACCTGCCTCAGCCTCCAGGCACTTGAATACCAAAACAGGCCTCCAGTTTGCACAGCTTCCATGTGAAATGCACTGCAGAAGTCACTTGTGACACACGTCATCAGAAATGCGAGGTCTCATGTGATCTAGCTTTTAAAAATCATTGGAAAGACTCAAAGTTATCCTAGAAGCTGGACTGCCACTGGACTGCATCATTTCTTCCTGTGTGCATGAAGACTGACCCTTGCACTAGAATAAGCAATTAAGAATAAACCTTTTACTGTTCCTATCTTATGAGATGGAGTCAAGACTTGCTTGGACTGAACTTCCAACCATTGAATGGAACTTGCTAAAGACAATGGCGGTGGAGAGGGAGGAGCTCCCTGCTCTTGCATAGTTAACCTTGACTTTCATGGGGAAATAAGTACTAACCTACTTAGGTCTCACACATTTCTGTATTCCCCTGAGCCATGCATGACTCTGAGAACATATCAGTTGTTCAATGTGTATCAAATGAAGTCTCCAGATGCTTATCCTGTCCCCTTTTAGATCCAGATGAAAACATCATTAGCCACTGTCTTTCCAACAACCAGAATGAAGCTGATTCCAAGTGTCCAGCCAACTCTCACTGAAGTCTATTGCTAATCTTTTTATTGGCAATTCTACTAACTAATTGATAAAATGGGAACAGTATCCAAGCTTTAATCTTTAATAGTCCCAATTTAAACCTAGACAGCTATCTTTGTTAAAAATGTAAGTAGTCCAAAAATAAAATAATAATATATTATTATTATGAAAATATTATAATTATAATTATTATTGTGAAGAGATGGCTCAGCAGTTAAGAATATGTACTACTTATGCAGAAGACGCAAGGGCTGTTCCTAGCACCTAGATGAGGTGACTCACAACTGCCTGCAATTCCAGCTTTGGGGAATCTAATGCCCTCTTCAGGCCTCCGTGGGCACTGCACATATATGCACAAACCCACCTACACATACATGTAATTTAAAAAATAAAATCTAAATTCTGTGTGTGTGCGTGTGTATGATATATGTGTGAATTCAAGTATGACTGTGCCATGGCACACGTGTGGATGTTGGAAGCCAGCTTTCAGGAAGCGGTTCTCTCCTTCCGCTATGCTTCCAGGGACTGCATGCAGGTCACCAGGAGTACACAGCAAGCTGCAAGCATTTTCACACATTGAGCCATCTTGCTGGCCCCAAAATATGTTTTTAACCAAGTGAAAGATGGCATGCATATATAGATAGGCCAATGAAAGCCATTTCCACATTAATACCTAAAATGAACACCTCACAATATCTCCACAGAATAGCATTTCTAAAACATAATGGTTTCCTTATTACTTTGCCAACAAAACACCAACAGACACTCATTAGGCTCAAGGTTTAGAACTGAGCTGATAAATTAAATGAGAAAGATCAACTAATTAATAGAAAGCATTTCGCAATGGACCTCATGGCAGACACAGCTTGAAGAGAGCTGGAGATAACAAGAGCCTGACTGGAACTGATCTGAGACTGGAGGCAAGTCTCACACCCCACAAGGAAACTTCTGGGTGTCCTTTTAGGGACAAGACTGATTCTTACACATCTAAACCGTATGTGATGAATTACTAAAAAGAAGGACTGGGAATCCATTGATAAAACTAAGCTCACATACAAATGTTACCCCAGAACCTTGAGCAGAGCCACGGATGCTTGGTGTGGAATATGCTAGAAGACTGTGGGAGGGGCAAGAAGGAGGAAACACTGAGTTCTCTCCGAATTTAAGAGACTGGGGATGCATGGGCACTTTGGTTATTCGAGAACATTTTCTCCTTCTCTGTGGCTTTTGTACTTCCATGTCCCAACATGTCTCAAAAGAAAAAAAAATTACAGAGTTGGAAATCAAAGTTGTCCTCACAAGGCTTTGGGCTGTTTGCTCCCAGAGAAGGGAAATCCAGGAGGCAGGAATTTGATCATAACCTCCACGCGTGATTAATCACATCTGCATACAGCTTTAAGTTGTTATCTCCAGGAAACACACAGCAGTCAAGAATTAATTCTTTTTGTTTGGAGACAGTGTCTCATATAGCACAGGCTAGCCTTGGACTTTTCTAATAGCTATGTGACTGAGGATGACCTTGAACTCAAGACTCTTCAATGTACTTGGTTATATATATATATACTCTTTTACTCTTTGGCTCTTGGGTGGGTTTGCCACCCAGCTCCCAAATAAATACACACACAAGTTTATTCTTACTTATAAATTCCCAGTCTTTGCTTGATTTGTTTCTAGCCAACTTTCCTTACTTAAATTATCCTGTCTACCTTTTGCCTCTGGACTTTTATGTTTCTCTGTTTCTGAATACCTTTCTTCTTTCTCCGTGGCTTGCTGGGTGGCTGGCCCCTGGAGTCTTCCTCTCATTTTTCTCGCTCCTTGATCCTCTCTTCCCAGATTTTCTTCCTCTTTATTATCTCTGCCTGCCAGCCCTGCCTATAATTTTTTCTGCCTTGCTATTGGCCATTCAGCTCTCTGTTAGATCAATTAGGTATTTTAGACAGGCACAGTAACACAGCTTCACAGAGTTAAATAAATGCAACATGAAAGAATGCAACACATCTTTGCATCATTAAACAAATGTTCCATGGTATAAATAAATATAACATGTGTTAAAATAATATTCCACAACACATCAATTCCACTTTCTTAGTGCTGGGATTATAGGTATATATCATCATCCTAGGTTTACACAGTACTGGAGATGGAATCCAAGGCTTGATGCATGATAGACAAGTACTCTACCAATTGAATTAGATACCCAGCCCTGGGATTAATTCCTGATGGAATAAATACCTGACGTTCTCTCAAGACTCCTTTCTATTTCACTGCTAAAATTGTCGCAATCATGATATCTGTATGGCCCTACCTATCTCTGAATACTACAGAAGTATATATTTTTATTTTAGAAAATATATAAATATGCATCTCATTATAGAAAACTCACAAAGTGCATATGTGTAGGCATGTCTGTAGGAAACAATTCTATTTAAAATCAAATTTTACATGTTCTGTACTAAGCTCTTCAGCTCTCCTCACACATGCATTCTACTAGCATGTTTAACACACTCATGCTTCATGTCAGCCTTTCTCTGCTGCTAGATACTGAGGCTCGCTCAGGCTTAGGGTACTGCGATAATGTTTTATATAATTCTTTATACATAAATCTTTATTACTAAATCTCTCTTCCTTTTTGAGAGGTTAAACATGGCAGCGTGTTCTACCATGTGACTCTCCTAAGATTCTAACTGATCATGTTTTCTTTCTCTAAATCCTTCCTATTTCCAAATAGACAAGAGCAGGGGGTTGGAACATCAGTTGTACTGCCAACAAAACCTTTGGCATTGAGTTAAAACGAATAATAGCAAGACAAAATGGCGAAGGCTTCTGCTATCACCCACTTACTAACTAGAGTATAGACGTTCAAGGGGGTGTGGGAGAGGGATGGGGGAGTAAGTTGCCTTCAAAAGCTTGACTTTAAAAAACCTTTATTTTTCTAACTTAGTAGGTTTATTCCAGAATTTTCCTTTCACTGGCTATATATACATCTCTTCCTTTACTCTCATATTAACTGGCTTGTTCTCAGAATCTATATTTTAGTACTTTTCATGAGATATCATATTTATACACATGTATGGTACAAAGTATGATACCTTGATATACACAGTATATAATCATATAATCCAGATACCAAACTCCTCTAGCTCCTGGGACATCAATCATTTCCATGGGTTGGAGTTTTTGCTCTCTCTAGTTACTTTAAAAAACATCCAAGCTTGTTGCAGACAATAGTTATTATCCTGTGCTATAGAAAGCCCAAGCAAAAAGGCTCAGTTCTTAAAACTGAGATGATTTTAAAATATAGTAGATTAGGTGGTTAAAGTCAAGGACCCTGCTTGTAGGCACACAGTGGAGAAAGGTCAGAGAGCTGGTCTTGGGAGTGAGGTGGTTCAGAGCGGCAGAGCAGAGCCCCTGCTTTGAAAGCCTCTTAAGAAGTATCGAAGGGCCAGCAGTAGTGGCACATGCCTTTAATCCCAGCCCTCAGGTGGACAGAGACAGGTGGATCTCTGTGAGTTCGAGGCCAGCCTGGTCTACAGGGTGAGTTCCAGGACAAACTCCAAAGCTACACAGAGAAACTATTTCTGGAAAAACAAAAAACAAAAGCAACAGCAAACAAATAAGCAAAGGTGTCAACAGTGGCTTTAAACCAAAAGACGCAGATCACGCTTTATACATCTGCTTCTTCTCTGCAGCTCTCAAACCTCCATTATAGCCCCTCCCCCCTTTTCTCAGCAAGCAGAATACAACTGAACGTGGTCCCAAGTCGTTCTCATCTCGGCAAATGGCACTGCCATTAGTCCTGCTGTTCAGGCTCTGGACATGCGGCCCTTTCCAAACACTTCCTTCTTCCTCACCATCCTGTCCCCACCGTGCCTCATATAGCCAATTACTAAAGCCACATGATTCTCCTTTCAGGATAATAGCCTGAAATGGTCCATTTATCTTCATCACCATTGTCACCACTCTACTCCAAGCCACCATCATTCCATCCTAGCCATTCCAGGAGCCTCCTAACTGATCTCTGTTCCAATTTTCTGACCATCTGTAAACAATTACCTTTGTAAAAACCCTTCACCCAGTCACAACATTTCCCTAGCCTCACGGTGCATGCAAACTTCAGACATGAACCTTGCCTATGACCTGCTTAGGCATTACCTAGTGCTGCCTGCCTGTCTGCTTCTCAGGTGCTGTTCAGTTGTGACCTAGTAGCTCCCTCGATGTCTTACATGGATCCAACTTGTTCAGGCCACATGGCTTGGAGCATGCTGTCCTTTAAGAGAAATCATCTCCCCAACACTACCTGATAATCACATGCATCTTATTTGTTTAATTCTTAACCTTTAGATCCACGGAGTTCACAAGTCTACCAACAACCTTTGACTAGGAAGTGTAACACCCAACAAACACTACTTTTTATGTTCAAACACTCACAGAACCAGTAACAAAGGTTTAGGAATCCTATACACTTAACCACCAGAATATAGTAGACTAAATTGTTGCCTTAGACAGACAGATTATAAAGGTCTAATCTCCACGTTATTCTTTTACAGGACTCTTACCACGTCATGGATAATCAAAAATCACAGTGATGTTCATGTTTGCTCTTGCTTTTCTTTTGGTTGTGACAAACATATCTGACAGAAAAAACTTAAAGGGGAAGGATGGATTTTGGCTTACGGTTTAAGGCAACATATCCCAGCATGGCAGGGAAAGGCTGGCGGAACACCTTGGCTCATGGCAGGAAGCTTGCAGCTGCTACTTCTCACATCTTGAACAAATCAGGAAGCAGAGAGAGGACCAGAATGATGACTGGGCTAGAAACCCTCAAGGGTGCTCCTAGTGATCTATATCTACTAGTTAGGTCTTCTGTCCTGGTGTGGGAGGTCCTTCTGTCTATGTGTTGCTTTTATTGGTTAATGAATAAAGAAACTGGTTTGGCCTATAGCGTGGGAGGAGGAAGGCAGAGTTAAGAGAGAAGCCATGGAGCTGCTGGAAATAGACACTGGGAACTTTACCCGGTAAGCCACAGCCAAGTGGCAATATACAGATTAGTAGAAATGGGTTAAATTAATATAAGAGTTAGCCAATAAGAAGCTAGAGCTAATGGGCCAAGCAGTGATTTAGTTAATACAGTTTCTGTGTGGTTATTTTGGGTTTAAGCTAGCCCGGCAGCCAGGAACCAAAAGCAGCCTTTTCCAACAGTGTCCCAAAGCCTCTACCACCTCCCAGTTATTTGAACACATAAACCTGTAGGAGACATTTCAAACCATAAGAGGAGGTATGAATTTAACACCTATTTTTTCCCACAAGACTGCAAGCTCTTAAGGATACGTCTGGTTTACTTATTACTGATTCTTCAGTGCGTTGCCGATGCCTGCCCTATAACTATTCATAGCGGTCATTCAACAAATGCACCCAGACAGAATGAATGAGTGGCCATTGTCAGCTTATCTCTAAAGGCTTTCTGATAAGACAGTGGCGAGGCTTCCTGGGTTGATCATCTCTGTGCAAACAAGATGTTCATTAAGATCCTGGCGCTGGCTAAGTACTCAACACATGGCGTAGATGGATGAATATTTTATTAGCTGTCAAAGCAGAATGTGCGCAGTCTGAAAGGCAGCTAGGGTAAAGCCTAAAAGCTATTTTCTCTGCTGGTACAACTTGTAGCTTAGACGGGACGGGATGGGAGGCGTGTCAATATGCTTTCACTGAAATTGTTGAAATCGTGCATCATCTCCTTTGATTCTCAGAAAAACACAACGAGAGATGGTGTATCATCCCGCTTCGACAACGAGGTCAGCTAGAGGGTCTCTGATCACTCAGAATGCCTCAGATGTAGTGCTCAGACTGATTTTCTAGCCCTGGAGACAAGATAAGAGAATTTCGAGCTTAGTGGATGTGCTCTTGTTCTGATTTCCTCCCTTCTATTTGCACTAGGTTTGGCTCAGCTTCCAGTACTTTGTTTCGTCATTTCCATAGGAGACAAATGTATTCCTCCATGCCTCTAATCTTAAAAACTCAGACACTACTCTCAGCTGCTACATCTAATTCTTTTCACATCCGAGAGTTTTCATTACCAGCCACATTTCAAAATCTGCTCTGAGCCACATTTGTCTCCATTCCTTTTCAACCAGTTTAAAAAAAAAAAAGTCAGAAGTCCTACGCATACGCCAGCCACGATGTTGGCTTATGTCCATATAACCTAATATGGCTAAGAAAAGGTTTGACGGAGCAGAGTAAGGATTGCCAAACTTAACAACTTTTGAGCAAGAAAAGGGCCACACAGTCCTCTGTTTAGATGTGATGGGGTTTCAGCTCGCACGCAACGCTTCTCCCTCCGCACGAGGGAAGGTGGAACAGCCCTTCTTCACGGTAACAAAAACCAGACACCTGCCCCATGCCCACTCATGGGCAAGAGGGATAAATAAAAGCTTTCCAGAAAGCTCCCTGTGAGAGTCTAAGGAACACATTGCCCTTCTTGGGTTATGAAAACCAAGTGACTGGAGGATGCCCAGCCTGCTTAGGTGGGAGGGTCCTCTGAGTTTATGTAAGAATCAAATACTTTGAGCAGTAGAGATGAAAGGGAAGTCACACACCCATTCAGTACCTTGGCTCATCATGGCTCAAGCCATCACCTCCCACTAGCTCATCAGTGTCTCTTCCTGACATCCTGATTCTTCTTGCCTCCCCGGAAGATTTGAAATCTCAGTGTGCTCTGAATTATCACCTTTCTCACCGCGGGTAGCATGTCCATGTAGGAGGATTCTCTCTGGACTGCACTGGTCAGAGGCTGTGGCTTCCTTTCCCATGTTGTTTCTGTCTTTCTTGCATATTCTTCTACAAACACCATTGCCCTTGTCATCTGGCTAGGCATGCAGGGGACTTTAGGGTCAGATAGTTCTAAGTTTGAGTTCTGGATCTGTCCCTTGCTAGCTGAGAGACTAAAAGAAGAGTGGAGCAGATCTACCTAGTATGACTGTGGTGAGAATTAAGTGAGGTTAACGGCCAGTGTGTGCCTGACAGAGAAAGGCTCAGCCATATTACCAATGCCGATTTTTTGTTTCCACCTCTTCCCATCTTCAAGCCATTCTGCACGGTGATGTTACACTAATTTTCAAAATGAAATATGCACATCAAACACACTGCCCTTATCCAGCTACCCCACAAACTACAGAAAAGCAGTAAGGTAGAGAGCCGAAGGAACTAATTTTAAGACGTGATCCAGCCCGGGCTACACTGCTCTGCCTCTTGACCACCCCAAACCATCCATCAAAATCTGTCAACAGCAGTGACTTTGTAGGAATGAAGGAAAAAGTACTTCTCTAATCTTAGGATAAAACAGACTATGAGGAAAGTGACAGAAATTTGGAACAGGAAGTGACAAGAAGACAGGAGGCATTGCACCACTTTCTCTTTCTTGGGGACTTAGAAATACTAAGATGGAGCCCCTGCTGCCATTTGCATTTGCATCTGAAATGAAAGGGTCATCCAGGAAGAACTCAAGCATTTCCGGGTTGAATAGTTATGAATGTTATCACAGGAAAAATGTCTGCTACTTGGATAGTCTAGACAGCATTTGCTATGTATGGAAAGTATGTGGGTTACAAGACCTCAACTTTAAGTCCTGGTGACACTAGTAACTGGACATGTGACCTTGGGCAAATCACAAACTCTTCAGGTTGCCTCAGCCTCTTCAAATGTTAAGGGCTGCAGAGTGGGTCAGACAATCTCAGCTAGTTTTGATTAGGTAGAATAGAGCACTTAGGAGAGCCTCCAAAGGAAGACTGAGGCAGAGCGAGCAATTTGAATCCAGGTGATGATTGGAGAGGAGAGAGGCTGGAAGGGCAAAGTCGCTGAAGAGAAACACAGCAGGCCAGGAGCTGAGGTGAGCTGTATCCAGGAAACGCCTGAGGGTCGAGGTTAGTGGGGGCAGGGGTGTTGACTCTGTCCTTGGATGTCTCTTTTGCACTCTTTACTCTGGACTACATAATAGGGATGGAAAGTTTGGGAATACGGAATGCAATGGCGCTCAGTCAGAGGCGCAGGGTCAAGTGTGGAGATGTTTGAAACCTGAGTCAGGATGCTAACAGTGAAACTGTGGAGAAGGAGATAGATTGCATGTGTGGGATCTAGAAGGGTACATTTATTTCTCCCCAGCAAATCTCTCTCAGCCTCCTCAGCTCATTCAGAAGAGGGCTCCTCTCTTTGTTGCAGCACCCTGATCTCTGACCCCTGTGTAAGCACCATGTTGTTAATGACCAATATGTCACTCCAGAGATTAATCTATAGGAAGGGCCAGGGCAATTTTTTTTTATTTTGAGTATAAAATGACCTTGGGTTGTTGTGTGGTCAGTAGCCTGTACATTCATTGCATATTAAAATTAATTTTATAAATTCCATAGCCACTTAAAGACCCCAGCCATAAGAGTCACTTATTAGAATAAACACTCTGAAGAAATAAATCCAAACTGAAGCTTCTAGTGAATTTTACAGTTTAACAAAGCAGATTTGTTCCAACATAAGCCCAGAATGTCTCCAGAACAATGGTAAACTCTAGAATGAGAGAACTGGAGCTCAAGTTCGGGTCTCCCTGAAGTACTTTAGTCACCCACCTTCTCTCTTCAACTTGTCTCCCCAATACCCACTCCTCCCCACATCTCAGTACTTAGAAGCCATAGTTTCAAGTCAAACAATAGAACACTTTTCACACTGTGGGTATTAAACACTTGGGATAAGTTACATTAAATGCTGGTACCAGGCTTAAAACACTCATAGCTCTGGGAGAATCTAGAGGCGTTTTGGGGGAGGGGTCATAGGAAATTAGAAGAAGTGGGGCTTTAAAATCTGAGGGACAAACACCAGTTCCCGCCATAGCCTCTTCTTCATCGTGACTTCATGATGACCCAGGGAAACATTTCTCTCGTGTTTTCATGGAGGAGTTACCACTACAATGGAAAGGGAAAGAAGCAAAGGCTTGAGACTAGAAATTCACAGTTATGGGCCAAGCACGCCTAAGTCGCAACATCTCCTGCTTTAGGTTCCAACAAAGTCACTGGGTGAATGGGCGAGTGGGCTTTTTTTCTCTCCGCTTTGTAGATGAAGAAATGAACTTGGAGAAGCTAAGAAACTTGGTAAGCATCAGATAGACACTAGGATTACAACTAGAATTTAAATCTTAATCTTCTCTTCTGCCCCTTCAAGGGGGAATTCTTACTTGAAAAGAAAATGTTGCTCAGTTATATAATTTCATCCATTGTTGTCTGAATAGAAACAAATGATGTCTTTTTAAAACTGTCAACTAACAAAACCTGGTTTATGCTTAAAAAAAAAGATTGAAAAATCCTTTGTTTCAGTGGTCTTGTATAGACCTTGACTTAATAAATGGCTACCGTTCAGCCCCCTAGCTGGAAGACTACAAAAGAACCCAGAGGCAAGTCAACGGCAAATTGCTACTCCAAACAAATTGTCTCCTGTGAGTTCTCAAATTTGAATTGGCCTTCCAGGATTAAGGTTTGAGACTGTGAAAAATTACAAACGTTGCCTAACCTAGGAAATAGCATATGAATCAAAAATATCACTAGGAAAGTTTAACTGCCATCCTAATCTTCCACTTTTGTGACATTTAAACTGTTTTGTTATCTTTAATGGACCAAATCCCTCTTCTGGTAATGTTCTAGAGAGCCTATTTTTGTGGTAATTAAAAAAAAAATCACATGGCATGTTCTTTATATTTGGTTTATGTAGAAGTTAAGACCACTTCAAACACATTTTCTTTCCTAGTCAGATGGCTATTTAATATCATGTCATTCACTGGTTGAAATAAAATAAGTTAATCTGCACAAGAGAAATATATGAACACCCAAAAAGGATTGAAATGTATCTTTGAGAAATGATTTTTTTTTCAAAGTTAGACATCAAAGGCTGCCTATTGAAGAAAGTTTATTTTGAAAAGCTTCAGTCAAAACAGTTTGGAAACTATGAAATGAGTCATTTCTTTCTTAAAGAAATGTAACTTTGTCTATTCCTACCACATTTTGGGTTTGGTAGGGGACATCTTTATTCCACAGGATTTTAAAAGCATGTTTAAGATTCCATAGGTTTAGTATAACATTGCTAATGGTTTTTAATGAGATCCAGGCAATAGCAAGAGGGCAAAAAGGACCAGCACAAAAGCTGGATTCTACAACACCAAGCACCATGTCAAATGTGAGAAAGTCTCCACGCTTTATCTGTTGGTGAGGCCATCTGGGATGAAAGGGGGAAAGTTTAGAGTCAATCAACCAGATGTGTGGATGACATGACACCCAGGGTTTGGCTCTTCATGATTCAGACATCCAAAGGGCTGGCTTTCTGGTGGTACCCGCACATATGCTGCCCTGTGGTGAAAATGAACCAGCAAGGCACGGCAGTATCTAGTTTAGCGGCCCTGTTGAATTCTTAAGACTTCAGCTACTTGCTTGGTTTCAGTCTTGTAGACACCTTTCCTCTAGGATGATGTCTGTGCATCCATCAGTGGAGGATGCTAAAATAAAATTTCCTCAAGCTTCCAGAAACTCAGGCATTTGAAGTACAGTAGATGAGGGAACTGAGGTAAGAACACTGCTGGCTCTCCCAGAGGTCCTGAGTTCAATTCCCAGCAACCGCATGGTGGCTCACAATCATCTGTAATGAGATCTGGCGCCCTCTTGAGGAGGAGACCTGGTCAGTCATCCTCATCAACTCAGACCATGAAAGCCAAGATGGACAAGTTCAACAGAACTGCCATATACGGTATGGGCTGCCCCTGCTTGCTTCAGCATTGCCAAGGCAAAATTTCATTTTTTCATTTTCAGACGAGGGAACAGTTGGATCGGGCAGAGTAATGTATGGAGCAGTCAGTTTTCTATGGACTCACTCTCCAATTTCATTGCAAGTCAGTTCCGCAAGTGTTGAGTTCAGAGAGTCCATGGATAGAGTATATATAATCAGTAGAAAGAGGCAGGGAAATTAAGGCATAATTTCTGCCTTCAATAGAGCATACCATCTATATCAGGAATGGATAAACAGGCAACTGTCTTACAACATGGATAGTGAAGCACAGGGAATGAAAAAACTTGCCTATGTCTGTTCAGTTGTTTGGGGACTTGGAGCAGGGAAGTTTGAAAAGGAAGTGGCAAAACGAGAGGCCTTAGAAAGCTGGAATATTTTTACAAGGAAATCTCAACACCTTAAATTATTTATGGTGAGTGTTACCCACACATACAACAAGTACTGAACTAGCAGACATTTTGGGACTCTGCTAGGCAAGTTAACTTTTCCATGTTATTTTAACACGATTTTTACATTGTTTTACACTTTGTCAAGTTTCTTCTGAAAACCCACTCTGTTTTAACTTTCAACTGCAAAATAGAAGTTGGGTCAGTTTACCAACTGTGTTATTTATACTCTGATGGGCAACAGACAAGTTAGCCAATCTCTTCGTATTCAGAGACACGATTCTAGAACTTGTAGGGTGTCTCCCTCCATCCTATTTCCCCAGTATAACTTACCAAGCAAGCTGGTTGTCACCATCAAGCAGAGAGCGCTCTACTTCTCCTTATAAGTAAATCTCATCTAAGGCTGAGCCACTGCATGGGAGAACTATTTGTACCTTATCAAATACAAAATTCTAGAAACCAGCTATTTGTAACTTTCCTTTAGCATAGAGCTTTAATTTAGCAGGAACCATGTTCTAGGCAATAAAGTGTTGACCGAAGACCAGCAGTGTTGCCTACAAGAACCAGTGAATGCCATACAGTCAGTTTTGGGGTTTGGTCTGCATTGTTCAATTGATAACTTAAGCTAGTCTTTAATTCCCATTGGACCAACAGGAGAAAATTTAGTGTGCTGCAACGTCCCCATTTCTTTTACAAGAATTAATTGCTAAAATAAGCATCCATCTCTTCTACAAAAATATGTGGACCCATCTAAAGAATAGAAAGACCATTTTTTAAATTGCTTATACTCGTCATAAGTAATTTTCGTTAATATTTGGTGAATGAAATTCTGAATATATAGAATAGACGGCTAGATCAAGATAGTTTAACTGGGAACTATTAGTTACAATTATTTAACAAAGAGTTAGAAGTTACAAAACTTATGATAGATGTTTTTACAACAAGAAACTTTTAAGTTAAAATCATAAAAAAATTAAGAGGTTTTTGCTGATGTATTAGTTGCAGATACTGTCTTTAGATATTATCTGGATTCTTTCTACAATTTACAGGGAAATGGGTGCACAACTTTCCCCTGCTATTCCTGTCTTCCTTATTTAAAACTCATGTTACAAATATTTTCCATTGTCAAAGAATATGCTATAGCATTTACATTTATAATCAGAGGTACAACAGCTGCTTACATTTTATATTTAATTCAATTAATTGTGAAACTAGTCTAACTTTAAGAAAACAGCCTACAAATCATAATCCCAGAGAACCTAGACAGCAACAAGGACCCTAAGAGAGACATACATGGATCTAGTCTACATGGGAAGTAGAAAAAGACAAGATCTCCTGAGTAAATTGGGAGCATGGGGACCTTGGGAGAGGGTTGAAGAGGAGGGGAGAGTCAGGGAAGGGAGCAGAGAAAAATATAGAGCTCAATAAAAATCAATAATTAAAACAAACTAATTTAACTTCAATGTAAAACACTACATCCTAGCCACAAAACAAAAAAACAACAAGTAAATAGTTTGCATCTCATCCCCCCTTCCACTGGTGGTTGTGGATATTCATTTCCACTTCATTCTCCCCGATGAACACAGACCAGTGTCCAGATTAATTAGCATTCTTTCAAAAATTTGAAAATAGTGCAACCATGTATGTGTATTTTGAATTCATCACTCCCTGACATTCTTCCCCATCCACTGGTAAGGCCTGCTCCCCACCCCAGGCAAAATCTTTCGCTAGTGTTCCAAGTGAACACATGGAACCCTTTTCTAACGGGACAGCTCTGGGCTCCTGGTGTTTATGAGTGGGAATCTCATCTTAAATGAGATGCCTAAAGATGCAGGGTAGGCTTTCAGAGCACCTCAGCCTTCACAGTGTGGCTCAGGGTCAAAAGCAGGGGAGATGCGTTTTCTCCTTGAACTATTAAATTTATTTAAATATGTCATCTGGGTATGTTCACCAGCATATGGATGTTCATGTTTCTGCCAGTAGTCTTTAGGCTGGAAGCACTTTTGTTCTAGTCTAAGAGATTAAATATGTTCTATGTACTTTTATGTATAATACATTTCTCCTAGATGTCATTGCTCCTCCTCTCCCCCGTCCCATGTGTGTGGTATGTATGTGGCGTGTGCATATGGATATCTGGTTACTTGTGCAGAGGTGTGCGCACACAGAAGCCAGAGGAAGACACTGGGCATCTTCCTCAATTGCTTTCCACCCAGAAGCTCTCCACATTGGCTAGGTTGGATGGTCAGTGAAGCACCAGGACCTACCAATCTGTGCCCCATGTACCACTGGGGCTACAGGCACCTTCGGTCATGCTGGACTTTGTGTTCCAGCCTTCATGCTCACGTAGTAACCACGCTTGTCCACTAGGAATCACCTCTCCAGCCTCCGCTCCTCTTTTTTACAAGATGGAACTGGTTTCCCGTATAAACAACTATATTTGGTAGCGAATAGATCTAAAGACAACTCTGAACCCAGATTTTAGGGCCTTATCTATGTAGTAGCAAGCCTGTCACATCAGACACTGCAGCTTGTGGCAGGGGGCATAGGCCACCCACCGCAGTGTAGATGGACAGAAACGTGCATTTTGAATATGCCTTGAAAGTTTCTCATCACCATCTGTGTGCAGACATGAACTCAAAATTCCCTCTGACTTTTCATGAAAATCACATAAGTAGGAGGGTGAAAGAAACCTGACAGGCTTTCAAGACATGCCTGATTTTCATTGGATTTGCTGTCTCAGCGGGGTGGAATATACAGGCTAATGTGCCTTTTCGTGATCATCTTAATCCTTTCTGGAAGTCCAGAGGCTTTATGTGTAGCCATCTTAGCCTGCAACGGTGCCCTTCATAATGGCTTCTTGGTGGTGAGTTTTACAGACTTGGTGGAGGTGACTTCATTATTGGGTCGAGGCTACAAATGTACTTAGGCACTTTCCAGGCATCTGGGTATTCAGACATTATGGGATGTGGGTATCCATTTGGCTCTGTGATACGGGCTCAAAGTAAGATAAACATTAAGCATTTGCTGTGTGCTTGACGCAACACTAAAAAAGATAAAAGTGTAAACACGAGAGACATGGTCCCATGCCTATTAAAGCTTCCACTGTAATAAAGATATCAAAGGATCAATAATGATGCTGTCTAGAAGTCTTCTCTGGAGAATACCAGGGATCACTGGCACACAGAGAAGAAATTATGTCAAAGAGTATTGTGAGCTTTCCTAAGGAAGAAGGATCGAATCCAAGGCTAGAAGGAAGAATGGGAGTTGACTGAGTGAAGTTGTTAGGACAGAGTGGGAAATTGCAACCTCCTACGGTGTCACTCATGGGGACTTACAGTGTGCTCTCCAACTCAGGACATTATTCTCTGTCCCTGGCTTCAGCTTGCCCCATTGTTCCCCACCTCCATCTGTCATGGCAGACTCCCTGTCACCGGGGCCTTTTGCCTGTGCAAAACCAGAAGAGCATACAGGGGAATTGTGGACTTTGATGGACCTATTTCCTCCTTTCAATGAAAGGCCCGTTTTGAAGGGGGCAGTTTGGACTTGCTACAGCAAAGGAACATGGCTGAAATCTCTACTGTACACTGGAACCCAACTTCCTGCTCTTCTCCCCTAAACGTTTACAAGCAAACATAACTCTTGGCATGTGGATGCCCGCCACTATTGACTGCTCACTTTCCATGTTGAGAACGTGTCACAGACACTAAGTCCACCTCACGTCCAGCTGCCTCTTGGACACAGCTGCCACCTGACCTGTTCCTGTGGTGACCCACAGCCCTGGCACAATGGTGGGTCATTGAGTTACATTTTCCAGAGAGTAGTGATAATTGTAAAATTTTTACTGAGCAGAGAAATATGACCCATTGAATTCAGTCTAAAAATAATTTTTTTCTCTGAAAAAGAAAATCTAATTACCTTGTTCTTCTCTACAAAAAAAAATTGGCTTCATCTGAGGAGATGTGATGCTTCCTTTGAAGTAGACCCATGCATTCCAGAATATCACTGGCAGTTTGGGGCCTGCTTCTGATTACATAATTGACGTAGATCTCCCCCAAATAAACACTGAACCTTTCACAAAAACAGAGAAGTGCAAGGAATAAAATGCATCTTTGCTTTAGGGAAAAGGTTTTCTGAAAGGCTCCATTTTCAGAAATCAGTCTCCTCCTTCCTTGGCCGGCCAGCATTGAGACTTACAAAGTAGAGAGTGTGTTGGCTGGAATTCTAGTTGGAACTTCTGATTAGTCTTAAATCTATTCTAGGTGTTAACTACCAGAGTTCATTTTACCTTAAAGGAGTGCTTTCACGTTTACGGTGTTCATCTTAGCCCTCAAAACTAAACTGACTACTAGGGAAAGGTAAATCTTGGTAAGTAAAGTATTCTATTTCCTTCATAATAATAATTTTTGTCTTTGTAATCAGAACACTGTAAGAAAAAAAATAATATAATAAGGCATATGTGTATGTTGTGTGTTTGTCTTTTTCTTTAAGGAAATATGATCCATGGATATGTAATTCAAAAGAATTAGCTAAGAAAATGGAGGGAAAGGCTTCAGTCTGGCTTCATAACAGATGAGCCGATACCTATATGGTTTGACGGTGAGTATCAAAAACCACAATTTGAAAGATCCACATGTATGACTGTCCAGGCCCCTCCCATATGGTGAAACAAAGACCAATGTATCCTGTCCTTTCAATACAGAATGAGCATGAAATTCCTGTTCACTGAGCTTTCAAACACTTTGTGTCAACAGATCTCTGCCCCACAGAGTAGATGGTTTCACCCTCCAGCTTTTGGGTACCACCTCAGGCAGAACAGTGGCTTTGATCTGTCTGCAACAGGTCTCGATTTATGAGGATAATTTTGCTTGTCTCTGCAAAGTGTGCAGAATAAGCAGGAAACAAGCTGGTATTTTCTGATTAAGGGGGCAGTTCTAGTGAGAGACTGTGGCATCTGAGTAAGGTTATAGACAGCTCTGATGGGACTCTCCCGAGCTTTGATATTATACTACGGTTATGTAAGATGTGTCACTGGGGAAAACTTGGATACCAGTATTTGGGACCTTTCTACGCTATTTTTGCAACTGTTAATTTAAAATTATTTCAAAATAAGGCATTAAAATGAAAAAAATAAATGCCAGTGATGAAGAATAAATAAGGAAAATCATTTTTTAACTTGCTCAAGAAGGTGAATGTCTACATAGTAACATAGTAAGATTGCAGATAGAATCCATCTGTTCATATGGCCTTATAGAACCTTCCAGCAAACCTGTCTACCTTGTGTTTCTGCTGAAATATTCATGACAATTCTGACTGTGCTTGAGAGCATTAGAGGTGATGTACACACACACACACACACACACACACACACACGCACGCGCACGCTTTTCTTCTCCTTCCTTCCTCCATGCCCCCTGTTTTTTGAGATGAGGTCTCTTTGGCATATTGTTCCAGGCTAGTGTCAAAGTTGTAATCCTCCTGCCTCAGCCTCCCAGGTGCTGGGATTACAAGTGGCCACCAACATACTTAATCAAAATTTTCAAATTAAAACAAAATAAGAGCAATATCAATTTTCCAACAAATATGAAAATTGCTTTGTTTGTTTGACACTAAGATTCTTGCAACCAAAAAAATCCTATTGGATAAATTGTGTCTTTAACAGCTGCTCTTCAAAAACAAAGGACATACACCTATTTATAAAGTCAAGTAGAAAACACTTCCCCCCGAGGTCAAGGGGATCTGAGTTCACTGTTCGCTCTTTGGCCAGAGCAGATCATTCACTTACGGAAGCCCTGGAATTTTCAGTGAGATGGGTCCTACCATTGAAACTACTGGAAATATCGTCAGTGTCTGTCTGAAGGCTTTGATTGCGTGGCCACTGAACAGTTCAGTTCGAAGTATCTAAGCTTTCTGAATTTCTTCTCGTTCAGTAGAAGCGTACAAAATCCCCTGGCCATTCAGTCAAAGCAGCAGTGTGAACACAACATCCCCAAATTAGTTGGTGCCATTTATATAAAACAATGAACTGATAGCTAAAACTGAATGGGTAGAGAAGGACCCATTCAAGAACGACTTTAGTACACATGATCGATGCTATGATCTCTTTCAAATATTGCAGGGTAACTTTTAAATGGTCAGCTAAATGTAATTATTCAAGTTCCTACCTTTTCCAGCATGTGAAAATAGATGAGGAACTGTGTTAAGGGGCCACAGCAACAGAAAGGTTGAGAACCAGTGCCTTGACCCTCAAAAGCCTCAGAAACGGTGACTCTTATGCTCCCAAACCAATAATGTTGCTGACTCAGTGAGACCTTTGAAGACATGACTTCGCAGCTCATTCTAGAAACATGCCGGTGTTATGAGCTGAATATAACACGAAATGCCCAATAGTGAGATCTCACAAAGGTGAACAGTATCATAGAGTTCATACATATATACATAGTATGTGTAAAGACAGAGCTATGCTTGGTAAATATTCATAAGGCAAGAATGGTGTGAACTAAAATTCCAATGAGGATGTTTTCTTGCCTAGCAACAATGACAGGAAACTTCTCTGAGAATGACATTAGCACTGGGAAGAAAGAGAACTTGTGCCTGAGGACATCTGAAGAGGCAGCATATATGAGTTGCTCCTGCCTCATTCCTTCTTGCTCGTTCTGTCTCACACACACAGAAGCAAACTGATGCACTGTCTAAATACCAACCATAACTATGTGTGTTGGGATCTGACCCATCATTCAGGGAAACCAGCAAAAGGTACAGCCCAAAGGCTGAGGAATCTGTGCATTAGAGGCCTAGACATGGTAGGATATACCTAAGGGGCATCGATCTGCTCCAAGCACTATAGCTAACCCGTGTTTACCATGTGGTCATCACCATTCCTTTCTGCAGAAGAACAAATGAAAAGTAAGGTCAAGGCAAAACTGAAGGTGTAATACAGAGGCCAGGAACCATCACACGGCAAACTGAGGAACTGTGGAAGAGATACAGATTTCAGATTTGGGAACCTAGATGTCATCTGCTCTAGTTCCCTCTTCTTAGCTCAAGATGTGAATGCCTGGTCCAACAGTAATTTCCACCACTACCATCTGCCGTTCACCATGGGGACATTTCCAGTGCTGAGTTATGAAGACACCGTGCCCTTGATTCTCCAAAATTAACCTGTCTCTGAAGTAGCCTGGGTCAGGCTTTGCCTTATACTAATGAAAGGCTGACAATGCATTCTTACAGCACTGTTGGCATTTAAAACAAATGCCTGTGTACAGGTAGTTTTATCTTCTTCTCTGTGTACCTCCATCACCTCCAATAAGTCCTACAGCTTGCCCTCTGTTTTCTATCCCTTCTATCCCATTTCTTCTTTTTACCATTTTGTGCATGAACATTTATTTCCACTCAGTTTCAAGCACCCAGTTACTGACTTTTCTCTGCTCCATAATCTCTTAGGCCACCCCACAATATGAACAAAAAAAATTTGATGAAGAAAATAAATAAACAGTATTCTAAAAAGACCAGAATATAACGTATAAAACTTAAACCTTTTATAAATCTCAAGTGTCAGCCATATCAAATTCCCAAATTTGGCTGGCCATCTTATTCTGTTCAAAAGTTCTCAAGTTGAAGGCAATTGGAATCCTATTCTCTTACAAGATACTATCTCTAACTAAATGTACCAAAGGGTTAACATTGAGGAGGAGCAGTGGTTGCCTCAGGTGGAAGAAAAGAAGAAGCAGGAAATACTTTGGATCACCAATATGCTCCCTGGGTAAAAGTTCACCAGAGCTTGTTCTGAAAACACCAGTGGGAGGCAATCTCTGATCTCTCAAAGTTGAGTGAACAGGGAGGGTCCAAGCTCTGAATGGCTAGACGCCGCGTTTGCCTCTCCTAGTCAGTCCAAAACACAAAAGACAAAGGATTGGGTGAGGCAGTAGGTGGGAATCAAAAATTCAGAAGGACCAGGTGGAGTGACTTATAATCTTACCACTTGGAATGTAGAGGCAGGAGAATCAGGAATTCAAGGCATTCCTGGCTACAGAGCAAGTTCAAGGACATCCTGGAACACACGGGACTGTCTTAAGGAAAGCAAGCAAGAGAGAAAGAAAGATGGACAGATGGAAGAAAGGAAGGAAGGGAGGAAGGAAGGAAGGAAGGAAGGAAGGAAGGAAGGAAAGAAGGAAGGAAGGAAGGGTAAGATAGAGAGAAGTCTGCTGAGAAGGGACCTGAATGGGGGCAGAAACTGCTTCTTGTGTTCCTGGGTCATTTTCCCCCCAATGCTGAGTGGGTTTTCATTCACCTAGACCTTGGTTAATTCCTGTTGGCTATCTGGAAGAATGCCAGGATGAGAGACGTAGACCTGAGCAAAGTGAACTTCATTTTGTGTTAAGACAATGAGAAGGCAAGCCTGAAAAGAGGGAGCCATTGTTACAAAGAAATGAGGGGCACTTTCAGTAAACCACTCTTTCGCAGGCTTAACCCCAGTCCTCAGGGGAGGGGGGGAAAAGCCCCAGCGGGCTGTGCTCTGAAAAAGAAGTTTCTTCTTCCTTCCTTCCTTCCTTCCTTCCTTCCTTCCTTCCTTCCTTCCTTCCTTCCTTCCTTCCTTCCTTCCCTCTTCTGCAGTTGTACAAGTCTCACCGCCACGGTCAGATGGATAGAAAGGCCATCAGGACTATCTACATCAGTGGTTCTCAACCTTCCTGATGCTGTGACCTTTTAATACAGTTCCTCGTGTCGTGGTGACCCCAACCATGAAATTATTTTTGCTGCTACTTCATAACTGTACTTTTGCTATCGTTATAAACTGTAATGCAAATATCTGATACGCAGATAGTCTTAGGTGACTCCCCATGGGGTCTTGACCCACGAATTCAGAACCGCTGGTCCACATGGCACTCTGGGTCTTTCGGGACTCAAAAGAGTGCTAGATCCCTCTGCAGTACCTGGTTAGCCCTTCCTAAAAGGCTCAGCATGCCCTTCCTGACTGCCCTAGGAAGTAGCCATCAGTCAAGACAGGTTTATCAAACTCTTGTTTGACTGTTTGCTTCATACTTTGTACTTCCCCTCAGAAGCTCTTCTGACATCATAGTATTTGTATCAGAGCTGGCTTGGTGGTGTAGGAAGCATCCTCCTTGTTCCCCAGCTGCTCTTTCCATCCATCACTCCCCCGCCCCCAGCAAGACTGTTCACTGTTTCTCCTTGCTTCAGCTGCTTGCCCATCCCAGAGTTACTTTTGTTCATTTCTATAGGGTCCTAGCTTCCGCTTTTAACTATTTGGAGATAATTTCTGCCATAATTCTCAATAATTCAATATTCCTGTATGTAATCCTCCCAGCCTCTTTGTTTATTAAGCTCTATGATGTTATCTTCCAGCATCCCTCAGCCACCTACCCTCCTTTCCCAGCTGACATCCCTTGGTTCACTACTCTGAATGCAACCTTCTGTGTAGCAAGAAGCAGGCAGCTGAACTCAGTTGAAAGAAAGCAAAAATGCACATTGACTACTTTTAGTTAAAGTTTATTACTACTAATGTTAGGATTACCTGGCATATTTGTTCTGGTGTCCAAACTGAAATTTCCTCTTCTCTTTAAAAACTCTCCAAATATCTATCTCCTTTCCTTCCCAGATACCGAATTTCTTTCCCCTTCCCCTAGAAGATGAAGGC
Organism: Ondatra zibethicus; assembly: GCA_004026605.1. Classification (NCBI taxonomy): domain Eukaryota; kingdom Metazoa; phylum Chordata; class Mammalia; order Rodentia; family Cricetidae; genus Ondatra; species Ondatra zibethicus. The sequence continues at coordinate 61,975 of PVIU01005409.1, read as the reverse complement.
CGTCACCCCCTCATTATCCAGTCTCCCTCCACAGAATCCTGACCATTTCCTTGCTGAAATAAGGCCTACTTTGTTCTTTCTCCTCTCTGAAGTCAATGCCTCCTCTTAAGTTCTAGGCAACTCTCACATCCCCAAGGCCACTTCTTAATATGGTGAATTCATCTTTCTCTACCGGATTATTCCTATCATTGTATGGGCATGCCAAAATCGGTTTCATCTTAAATTAAGAAAAGAGAAGCTCTTCATGATGGCCCTGTGACTTCCAGCTGTTTTCACAAGCCTCTGTTCTTCCAACAGAAGTTCTCAGAAGGATTGTCTCTACTTGCTGTCTTGATTTCTTCCCTAAATCACATGCTAGTTAGGCTTTAAGATTATCCCTACTCTGCACCATCAAACTCAGCGATCAGTTCTTATCTCTTGTCTTACCCAATCTATTAGTTATAACGTTCAGTTCCTCCTTTGGGCAGTTTTTCTTCACATGGCTTCTAGCACGTCACACTCGCCTGATTCTCTTTCTATCTACAGTGGTCATTCTTGGTTTCCTTTGCTAGTTTCTAGTCTTTATGCTGATGTTTAAGTGTGGACGACCATAAAAATGACCTCCAAACAGGACTCATTCATCACACCCATTGATCTGAGCCCATCTTATTTCTTGGCATCGAGTAGCATTCAGATATTGATCACTCTTAAATATGTATCTTTATCAGAACTTCTTCCCAAAATGCCCTTTTAATAAACCAATCACATGACTAAATTTCACGCCAAATACATTTATTTAAAACTAAGCTAGACAACCATTGTCCATCCCTCTGTATGTTTCTTGAGTTTAGTTAATCAAAACTTTATTCTTCCATTCTATTAGACCAAAACCGCTAAGCTCATTTTTGACACTTTCCAATGGTGTGCTGGTAAATTATAGGACAAACAGTAAGCATTTGACTCTGGTGGAAGAAGAGGAAGAAGGAAGGCCAATACTCCTGCCATGTTCATTTCTAGCTGTAAACATGAGTCCTGGAGATCAGCAGCACAGACATATTCAACTGAATCTCAGTCTCAGCTTGCATGGTGTTCACACACTCTGTGCCATTCCAAATCTAGGAAAATTTGTTATGGGGACCGGAGCTGCATTCCTCTTCCTTTGTGGAAAATAAAACGATGGCTTCCGACCACGCCAAGCCAGACCCCTGGAAATAACGCTAAGACTCAGAAGAGGAATCATGGCATGGCGCATATCAGAAACGCGGCCCCTTGGTCACAGTTTGGTCTCAGAAAAAGAGCTAATTTCAAAGATTTGCTCGGTGCCTAGAAGTTTTCCCAAAGCTCCGAATCCAGGAGGAAGATAGAGCGTTCCCAGGCCAGACTAAAACCTTTTAACCTCGAGTCTCTTAAACATAAATATGTTGCCAAGATGCCGAGTGGATATTTAAATCATCCACTTCCTGTTTCAGTGCTATCTCTCTGTTTTGGAGAGGGACCAAAAATGCTTCATTCCCTCTGGCCCTGCTTTCTTCATTTAAAAAGGATTTATACTGCAGGGGTTTTGACTTCAAGAAGAAAAAAGAAGGGCACATATTTTGGATGTCGGATTCTGAATGTTTTGACCCTTTCAAACAAAAACACACTTCTCTGTTACCAGTGGGTAAGAGAAATCGGGTCTAGAACACATCGCAAAGACTCCCAGAGTGATGAACAAGGAGCAGAAACCGGCCCACCAACCGTAGCCTGTTTGGAAGCATCCAGAGTAGGATGTTTGAGTAGATTTTCACTAGGCCCCTTGGAAACGGCTTTGTTTAAATGTAATTTACGATCATCTAGATATTTCTAAAGTGCTGGAATTAGCAGTCTGCTCCTCTTTAAATGGGATAAAAATATGAGAACCAACTTCATGAAGTTTTCAGAAAAACAAACAAGGAAATAGAAGATTCTGAGTGATGTATACTGGGCAGAAGGAGTTCTCTGGAAGTCTCAACCAGGATAAGCATTTTGGTGAGGCGTGAGCTGTGGCAGGTTAGACCAGGGCTTCTTAAACAGTTTCTACTCGTGACCCCTTCACACTCATGAAATTTTATACAACCCTTGGTCCACAGTCATATAAAGTAGCTGCACAGATCAAACATTCACGGAAAATAAATCATAAAGAAAAAGGTGAGAGTAATTTGGGGCAAACATGTAATTTTACTTTTGATTAACCGTCAAAGGCAATTTGCATATGAATGAGATGGATATGTTTGTTCATTTTGACATAAAGAATGAAATCTTGGCTGAATATTTACTGATACAGGACATAGGGCATTTTCAACATGTTTCAGAGCTAACCAATACTCTCACTTTGTAATCGTCAGTTTTGAGAATCATATCACTACACAAAACAAAACAGTATTAGTATGTTGAGGGAGATTGCAGAAATTGTTAGGAATGTTGCCCTAATTTCAAGCCAAAATCCATCAGCTGATGTTCACAAAAATCAAGACAGAAACTTACCATCATCCAAAGATGTACCAATTTGATACTCACATGCTAAGGAACGGTGGCAGGGAACTACTGCAAGGCTTTGTTTTCTGTAACTGAGCCATGACGCTGTAATGTATGCAAAAACACCACCGTTTACAGCAGGCAGTAGTGTGGGGTCCGAGCTGAGGTCTTTTAGGCGGTGTTTACTGTGATGGCCCGATGTGAAGGCATGATGGGTACAAAGCACACACGCCACGTGTTTAGTCAAGGCTACAGAGAAGGTGCAACCCCACCTCTTGTTGCCAGAACCAGATCGGCTTCTTTACATGTTTGGTTTTGAATTAATTTTTTATTATTACAATTCAGAAACCTTTTATGGCTGCCAGTGTGGGTGACCTCTCCATTCAATTATGACCCCGTGTGGAGTTGAAACCCACAGTTGAAGAAGCTCTGCTCAGAGAGTCCCAGATAACTGTTTGGATCAATCTACATCATCTATCTTTGTAGTCTCGGAAACAATCAGTGGATTCTGCTTGCTCTCCTGTGCCTTCTCCCTAGTCCACGTTCCCAGGAAGGCTGGACATCACACAAATGTTACTATAATGTCAGGGAACATTCTCGGCTTCAACCTGTTGAACTGACTTGCATTAGGCACTATTGAGCATTTTGTGTCCCATGGAATTGAAAGTGGGTTATACACAAATATTAGTTAAAAAAAAAAAGTCCTGCTTTCTGGTAAGGTGGAGAGAAGAGGGTAGTAAATCCTGACAGTAGTAAATACAGCAACAAAGTATAGCCTATGAAATAAATTATAAATAGATTTTTTCAATCCATAGAGAATGAGAAAAAGCATCCAAGACCAAGGAAAACTTAGTTGACAGCTCATGTTGATTGATGTGTGCTTGGGAAAACCTGTGGGCAACCTGGGTGGTTAGTCATTCCTCCACCGCCCAGGAGTTGCCAAGAGGCTTGCCCATACACAGCACACTCTGGTGTTGTTGGCTAGAAGGCAATGGGGAGGCATTCTGTATTCTTAGACTTAAGAGAAAGGCCAAACAAAGACCCAAGCTGAGCTCACAAAAAAGCTTTGGGCTTCACGAAACATTCCATGCTTTAAAAACCGCATTAGCTTCCCCTTACTATAACAAATACCTGAGTCAATCAAGTTATAAAAGGTAAAAGTTCAGCCCTGTGGTGGTGGTGCGCATGCCTGTAATCCCAGCACTTGGGAGGGCAAGGCAGATGGATCTCTGAGTTCAAGGCCAGCTTGGTCTACAAAGTGGGTTCTAGGATAGCCGGGGCTACACAGAGAAATACTGTCTCAGGAGGAAAAAAAAAAGGAGATGTTTATGTGGGCTCGCAGGTTTAGACATTCCTTTCCACAATCCATTTATCCATTTGTCCCATTGCTTTGGGTCTGTGGTGGTATAACAGGGCCAGAATATGGAGCAGAACAAAAGCATTCATTTCCAAGCCAGGATGTGGAAGTCAGAGCAAAGGGCCAGCTTTCCACCAGCTCCTTCAGACCACCCATCACCGGAAGACCTCTTTCTAGGCTCCACCACCCTCAAGTAGCACTCGGACTACAAGCTTTGGGGGACACTTAACAAGAACACCCGCGTGTACTTTGCGGCCACTCTACGGCTGGCACTCATGAAGGCAACGGTTTGATCTTCTCCTCGAGCCGTTGACTCGCTGCTGCACGGCAGCTCCCAGCCTGAGGAGCTATCACAAAGAGCAGCTCCTCTCCTGGGGCACTGGAAACATGGACTATCACAGCCCATATTCTTGTCAATAAATCACGGTATAATTACAATCAAGAGGAAAAGCAGGAACTAGATCTCCCAGCAGGCCTAATCTGACAGTTCAAAGACATGTCAGACGCTGGGAGAATTTAGCAAGCCTTGATTAAGACAGCTGAGAGGAACATGGAAGATTTGCTTTTTCTAGCCATTTGACTTGCTTCATATGGGTGGGTTTTAAGTCCCTGGAAAGGCAGGATTGGGCCAATTGAGTTGGTTAGACAGTCAGTCACCAGCAGCTAGTCATAATATGTTCACCTCTGGTGAGCATTTGTGATGCTAACATTTATTCTACCTTAGAGAATAATATTAATCAATTTAAATACCTTTATAAAAATTCAATATCTACTAAGTGTTTTGGTGACCTTCCTATTTCTGTAAGACATCCAAGATTCTTTTTACAAGTTTATAGTCTCTGGTTTTCTAAACATTGTCCAAAGAAGGATGAAAAAAAAACAACAAAAAACCTAAACTCAAGGGTGGTTCTTGTGGAATTTGGCTCCCAGGTCCCATTTCTGTCTGTATAGTTTAATTTTTTCCTAGCAGTGAGAATAAGTTCTCATCACCTCTGCTACACAAAGCTCTGTGCTGGCTCAGGATCTTCTGTGCTTGGGAGTAAGCTGTCCAAGCGTTGCTATCTAAGAGGCTCCAACATTGATCTGAGGGAATTTTAATCTTATTTTCTTTGTTCTCCAATGAGACCGCCCTAAACTTTTCTTTTCATGCTAGAAAATAAAAATTGACAGACATGACCGAAACTGACTTGTCAAAATATAGACAACAATGAACATGAATTTTGTTCTAGACAGAATTCTCCTAGGAGAGACATAAATTGAAGGCAATCCAACTTGAAATAGAAAAAAAAATAACGTAAGAAGGAAATAATGCTTACTGAGCCTCACTAGGCCTAGGGCTAAGTTATTTATTTCATTTCATTTTGTTCTCCTCCCATGCTCTACAGAGGGGAAAATGGAGGCACAAAGGCTTCCCTATCTGTCTGCCTTGGCTCTCCCGGCCGTTCACAGGGCATCAACATCCTCTCCTGTGTCCTTGTCAGTCAGCTACAGATGCTCAGATGGTGCTCTGAAGCCACGAGGAAGAATGCTGTGACTTAAGGGCCTGAGAGTAAGCCACAGGTATGTCTGCCACTGTACGCTATTTGTGTGTCTAGCATTACAGTAAGTGCCTCCCAGGAAATATGTTTGTAACTTTGGATTGAAATTTTGGGGTCGGAAGGAACAAAAAAATCCTCACAGGTTGTAGCCCGCACTTTCTTTCCTCAGTAAATAATTGATTTCTTTTTCCCCTTTAAGTTATAGTATTGCTACTGGTCGTACAATTTTCTTATAATTATTCAATTCTCGTGATAAAATCTTAAACTACATTGATTTTAAGATAGGGCTTTACTTCTGTAGTTTAGGACTATCACAAACCCACAATCTACCTCTCTGCCTCCCAAATCCAGGATTACAGGGGTGTGTTACCTCCCAAGTCCAGGATTACAGGGGTGTGTCACCTCCCAAGTCCAGGATTACAGGGGTGTGTCGCCTCCCAAGTCTAGGATTACAGGGGTGTGTCACCTCCCAAGTCTAGGATTACAGGGGTGTGTCATCTCCCAAGTCCAGGATTACAGGGGTGTGTCACCTCCCAAGTCCAGGACTATAGGGGTGTGTCATGTGTCACCAGGCTCTAACTACTTTCTAAAATCACTTTTCAAAAATCACCTATATTCGGGACTGGAGGGATGGCTCAGAGGTTAAGAGCATTGCCTGCTCTTCCAAAGGTCCTGAGTTCAAATTCCCAGCAACCACATGGTGGCTCACAACCATCTTTAATGGGGTCTGTTGCCCTCTTCTGTCCTTTAGGCATACACACAGACAGAATATTGTATACATAATAAATAAATAAATAAATAAATATTTTTAAAAATCACCTATATTCACAGATAGGATTAGTATTATAACCAGGATAGCTTGGAGTTTATTTTTAAATAGTTCAGGGTAGACAGTGTCATCTATGCATGTGTGCAGAATTAACTCTGGTCTAATCCTGGACAGTGTTGCTAGTAGAGGAAGGACCCACTCAAGAGTGCACACATCAGAAAACAGTAGACTGGCATTTTAAATATCACAGTCTCAATCCATACCCAAGGTCTATAATTGGCCTAAAGGATGCAGAAACTTTTCACTAGGCAAATGAATGGATATTGATCTTATGTGATTGGTTTGGCTAGAAAGTTTGGTTCAGACCTTCTCATCCTAGTGTGTGTGGTGTCTGAAGAGCTGAGGAACTCTTTCTGGGGATGTGTTGTAGATCTGGGATTTGGTTCAAGGCCTATATCTAGTTAACGAAAGACTATGGCCTGGCTAGACCAACCATCAGAATATGGGAATATTGGACAGCAGAATATGGTAATATTGTATGAATACTTACCAAATCACTTATAAGAACAAAGTAGGGAGTTTACCACTGGTAAAAAGCAGGTCTTGTGGTTGGTTTTGTTCCTCTTTGCTAATAAATATTTATATTTGTGGCAGAGCTAATCTCTGAAGCCTGGTTCTGTTTTACTTTATCACCATTATTGAGGTAAAATGTAGGACCTACATTTAAAAAGGGGGATTATTAGGAGCTACCCTAAGAAGTTTAAGAACCATATGCAGGAAAGGTAGCTTGGGTCATCCTATAATAGGAATCGTCTAAAGTCTAAAAGGGTTTTCTTCTTCCCCCAGCCCTTCTACTTACCCATCCCTGTGGCCCCCAACAACTTCTCAATAATTCCAGACAAAGAGAAGCAGAACATGGGAAATGAAATCAGCCAATGAAAGAAATATCAAAACGAGATTAGAGAGCAGAACCCAATAGAGTGAAATAGCCACCAAAATAACAGAAAAATTGTTTTTCTAAAACTGAAAGTTGGATTTTTGTAGAATGAATAAGCCCATGAAGAGTTCGTCAGAATGAACATGAGTTTCAAGGATGCTAGTGCCTGAAAAAGTGAATAAAAGGCAGTGGATGTGACTGCTCCTAAGTGGAGGAGACTCTTACTGTAGATCTAATGGAGAAAGCAGACAGAGGGGAGACAGGGCTGAGCCTGGCTGGCAGACTAAACTGGACCATGAGAGGAGAGAGGGGGAGGGAGAGCAAGAAAAGAGCAGCTGACCAAGACAGGTGGCCCAGACCAAGAGGCCAAGAGACCAGCATAGTCAAAATGGCTGAGTTACATAGGGATCAGACTGGGAGGGAAGGGAAGTGGAAGGGAGGAAGAGGTTTCGGGTGGGGAAGGAATGAGGAGAGCTGGGAGGAGATACAGGTGCCTGAGACTAGACCCAGGTTTCAGATCTAACAACTAGGCCACACTGTTACAAAGGTTTTAAATACTTAAGTTAAAAGGAAGGAAAGGAAAAAAAAATCAGGCACCATACAAATATTCAGTAATCAAGGTGACATCAGACTAAGATCAACACTGGAGCTAGGAGGCAATGAAATAATACAGGTAGTATCTTGAGAATTTTTAGGGGCAATATTTACAGTCTAGAATTCGATGCCCAGCAAAATAATTTATTTAAGCATGTGACATAGATAAGTATAGATAAAGATACAGATATAGTCAATACATAGCAAGGGCATTTACTAAAAAGCACTGACTCCTTCTTTGGACCCACAAAGTAACTAAAAGCACGATAAAAAAAAAAAAAAAAAAAAAAAAAAAAAAAAAAAAAAAAAAAAAAAAAAAAAAAAAAAAAAAAAAAAAAAAAAAAAAAAAAAAAAAAAAAAAAAAAAAAAAAAAAAAAAAAAAAAAAAAAAAAAAACCTGGCAACCAGGTCTTCATGTTGGGTTTAGTTCCTACTGAACCATGCGTGTAGGCATGCTGATCACTCTAGGAGGGTCTGTCTGTAAACTGTAGAGACACCACTCATTTCAGTTTCCTTCAGTGTCAGAGGAACTGAAGAACCTCCCTGTCAGCTTTTATAGCTCCTGTTCCAAAGCTGCACGACTCTCTGTTCACTGTCCTAAATCTGCAGTCACTTCGGAATCCTAGACACAGCCTTTCTCAGGCAGACCACCTACAAGGAGACCACTCCCAAGCAGAAGCAATCCTCTCACGGTAACTGGATTGTCCCCTCAAGCAACAAGGACTTCTTCAAATCATCTTGCAGAACAAGAATGGAGATAATGATCAACCAGACCACACCTTGACCAAAACTATAAATGAAGCACACCTCCTGCCCAAGTTCCTCCTAAGGCTCAAGTCAATACCCAGAGGATGTGCTGAGATGCTTAGTTTCATCTTTACTGTGCAAAATAAAATCCTTCCTGTCTTTCTACCATCACATCCACATGCTTTCTTTGGGATCCAGTGGCCACACTTGCCATGTTGGGACCCCCACCACTGGCCTAGAGTTCATTACATTAGGACAATTAAGATCCTTAAAATGTTGTCTTCACTGAACGCTTTTCCAGGAACCTTCCGGGTGATCTTCTCCACCAAAATTGAGTTTAAAGAGAGAAGGAGAGTGGGGACCAGGAAATGGAGGGTTCAAATTTCCACCCACATACGAAGGAAATTCCTCTCGCTCTTAGAAAGGAAATTCCTGAGATGATTGAGAAGTGAAGACTTAAACCAGGGAGCAGTACAACAAACTTAAAGCATTTCAAGTTTTTAGAAAAGATATCTTTAGACAGATAATTATTGACAAATTTCTCTAAATGTTTAGTTGTAATAATAATAATAAAAATACCCATCAGGTATTCTTGGGGGATTTTAATAACAACAAAAACTAGTAAGAGAAATGCGGGGATTATGAAATCGTGGGGGAAGTAAGAGGTAAGCAGTAATAAAAGCAACTAAAAGTAAGCAGATGTGGTCATCTAGGGGCAACGCTCATGTGTTAGAACGGTGTGTGACGGATGAGGAAGACGGAGTGTTGAAGAGAGAAACTGTAAAAGGGCTGAGTCCCTGTCTTGCAAGCAAAGGTACTGTGAGTAATGGCTCACACTCACAACACTCCAGGAATGGCTCACACTCACAGCGCTCCAGGAATGGCTCACACTCACAAAGCTCCAGTCCACCAAGACAACGGGATTTCCCATGAGAACAGACAACAGGCAGAACTACAGAAGGCAGAGCACACCTATACAGGAGGCAACATTTTCCTCTTCAACAGAAGAGCCTATGCAATTCAGAAAGAATGCAGCCAATTGTCCTGGAACAATTGGGTGAGCTAACTGAAAAATCCGGTTCAATAGCTACCTGGTACTATGTACAAACATTAATCCTCTCCAGGATATAGACCTAAACATAAACACCAAAATAATGAAACTTCTTAGAAAACAGGAGACGTTCTGCCTTCTGGTCTTGTACATAGGTTTCTCAAGGAGAAAAGAAAAATCACGAGTCACATTTAAAAGAATTGAGTTTCATGAAAATATAAAGCTTTGATTTATCAAAAGACTACATTGAGAAGTGGAAAGGCAAGGTACTGCCTTGAAGAAAATAAGCATAATACATAATTTTGACTTATATCCAAAAATATAATGAGCTCCCTCAAAGTAACTAAGTCAAAATTACGCCAGGCATGGTACCATGTACCTGTAATGCTGGCACTGGAAAAACTGAGGTAGGAGGATCACTGTGAATTGGAGGCATGGACAGCCAGACATGGACGACATAGTAGGTTTGAGATCAACCTGGGCTACATGGTAGACCTCTCTGTCTTCAGCAGTGTTCCATTTAAAAATTGTGCAAAAAACTTGATTAGAAGCTTCTTCATAAAGTCAGTCAGAAATCTTCACATGCATACGATGGCATGCACACCCTGCACATATATCATGCATACACACACAACAGTATTAGTAACAATGATAATAATTTAAAACTGATAATTTGCCATTAGACATAATAAATAAATAAAGCCACAAGAGAAAATCATGGTTTAAATATTAAAAACTAAACATTACAAATGTCATAAAAGCATGAAGCTTATTGTTTCTAAGAGCTGAAAATGGCATGAACATATTTTAGTAATTTCTTACTAAGTAATTTCTTACTATATATAATATCAGACACAAAATTTCATTTCTAAGTTTTTGCTCAAGGTAAATAAAAATGTATGTTTGTACATATACTCACACCCCTCATATGAATAAAATATTGAATGTTATAGTATTTTTATTTACACTACTCCAGAGTAAAAACTTAAGTTAACCTAACAGGACAGGACAATGGAAAATAGATTATGCATACTAATTTTTATCAGTGAAATAAGAACTTGGTTATACATGCAACATTGTGGATTGCTCATAAAATCACTGTGTGAAATAGACTATGCCAAAGTCAATATACAGTTTAATTTTATTTATATGAATTTCAAGAATAGATATATTTAACTTATGACAGCAGCAATGTAAACAGTAAAGTAGAAAGAAATAGGGTAAGCAATAAGAGAATAGGGAATTCTAATAAATACTTGAATAATCTTATGTGTCTGGGTACATGAGCATTGGGCTTAAGGTTGGGTATAAGTTTACCTTTGTGAAAACTTGTCAAATTTTTCTCCAGGGTGAGTGTGCCATTCTTAACTTTTGCAAGGTAGGTAACTGGGATTTCCCAATACAATATAAATACAGCATATTTAAGTTCTGAATATTTTCCATGTAAAAATTTTACTTTCAGTGTGCATGCACATAACATTTTAGCCAATGATGAGCTATGCATACAATGGTGCGTGAGATTATATCACTCAGTGACACCGTGGCCATGGTTGTTCTAAGGGTTCACACACTGACAACATTACCCAATATCATATTTCTTAGAACGCGTCTCCCAAGTGACACTTTCCCCCAGTGATACTTGATAGCTTTCAACTGGGGGAACAAACAAACAAAAACCTACAAGAGAGAAAACAAAAAATTGTACTGGAAGCGAAGAGAGTCACAGCCAACTTCCCTTAAATAATAATTCTTATTAAAAAAAATTGAAATGTCTTCAGCCACAAGTGTGGTATTTAATGCCTGGATAAACTAATATTCACATGTATGTACTAAATAGAAAACAAAACATTCATTTTTATGAAGGCCAAATTTTTTACTGCCCCAAATTGTGTTTTAGAGGAATTTCTAAAGAATAAATTAAGAACTTGTATACAGGGGTTGTAGCTCAGTAGAAGAACATTTGCATAGAAAGTGAAACCTTGGGTTTGGTACCCAGCTCTGAGGTGGGGGTGGAGCTTGTACCCAGAAAAGATGAGTGGCATGCTAGAAGTAACGATAAACCATTTACATCAAAAAATGTGTTGGTAGGGTATTGTAAGTACTGGCTGTTTTAAATTGATAGATAGATGGATAGATGGGTGGGTGGGTATATGGGTGGGTGGATGGATGGATGGATAGATAGATAGATAGATAGATAGATAGATAGATAGATAGATAGATAGATAGATGATAGACAGATAGATGATAGATAGACAGACAGATAGATAGATGATAGATAGATAGACAGACAGACAGACAGGTAGGTAGATAGATGATAGATGATTGATAGGTAGATAGATGATAGACAGATAGATGATAGATAGATAGATAGGTAGACAGACAAATAGATAGACAGACAGACAGATAGATGATAGATAGGTAGACAGACAAATAGATAGACAGACAGATAGATGATAGATAGATAGATAGATAGATAGATAGATAGATAGATAGATAGATAGATGACAGACAGACAGGTAGGCAGGCAGGCAGACAGGCAGACAGACAGAGATAAGCCATCAATAACCTCTTAGATTTAAAAGCAAAGCAAAAAGATTACTAAACAATGATTGCTTGCGCATGAATAGGACAGACTAAAAAGACAGTAAAGTCTGTGCTTTGTCATATTGCGTGTTAAACTGTAAAACAGGAACAAAGCCAGATATGGCAATACATACCCATCATCCTAGCACTGTCATCCTCACAGGATGAGGCAGGAGCACCTAAAGCTCGAGGCAAGGATGGAATCTGAGAAGTTCCAGCACAGCCAAGAACTACTTAGTAAGACCATGTCTCTAAATGAATGAACATTTAAAGAAAAATAGGAATGGAATGTTTACACCCCAAACAGTTAAAGGGGGTAAATAAAAGCAAGGAAAGGATAAAACAAGGGATCAAAGAATATCCATGGAAAGGAAAAACTAAGATATTAGAAATAAGACTAAATTACTTTGTAGCCAAAATGTTTTAAAGTATTAGAAAAATACTCCGATACCATTCATTTTGTTCTCAGAAATTAATGAAGAAATGTAAAGTTAACAGGAATAGATTTGCATAATAGTTAAATCTAAGTGGAAGGGTTTAAACAAATCCTCAAGTGAAAGTGTTCACTTTTGTTTATTGTAAAAATCTAGATTTAGAATAGCAAGCTTTAAAAACCACAATTGTATTAATTGTTTTATTGCTATAGTGTTTAGTGACCAGCAACATCTTCACTCTGTCCAGAATTTCAAACTTCTCTTTTTGTGTGTAACTGTAGAAAGGCTCTGTCATTTACCAAATGGATCATTTTTCTTCTTTTTTTTTCTTTTCATCGTCCCATCCTGCACCGTCTAAGAAACTTCCTCATTAGTGTGCTTTGGTCCTTGCATCCTGTTTTTTGTTGTTGTTTGGTTTTCATATGATTCTTGTCATCCTCAGTTCTGACCCTTTTTTATCAGATGTCAAGAGACTTCAAAAACAGTTACAAAGTATTCTTTGATTTTTCTTAATGAAGAAAGATACATAAACGCAACCTCTATCAAAGCACCAGCTTGTCCCCTCTGTACCCAAGCTGGAACAACCTTGCTTGATCATGACTGTGGTATTATTTACGAAAAAGGTTTCTTTTATACATACTTAATGGTACATTTTCTCACATTAGACCCCAGGTGAATCAAGATCTCTTTATGTGCCAGCAGGCCAATCCGAATGGCACATGTTTGCTTTACCAACCTGTGTAAAGTCGGGTGGTAATTTATATTGATTACATAAGAAGAAACTCCATCCCTGGTACAACATGTTCTTTCAGCTGCAGAACCACACCTGTAGAAATGCTAACGCACATCTGGTTCCATAAATCTGTCCCTTCTGATTCTCTGAGGAGATATTTTTATATAAACTGTATAGCTACATGTGGAACAGAAAAGACCAAAACAGATGTGCCAAACCCAGTAACCATTTCCACCCGAGCTCTGAGCTCTTATTTTCTTCCCTGACTTTGATGGCTTCGGCTTCCTATTTGAGTGTAGGTGCGATCACCCTCTTAGGAAAGGGGTCTTTTACCAGCTTTACTAATGATGAACTAGTTGTTCATATTACTATCAGATCTTAAGAGACTTCTCCTCGTTAAGAACATCGTTTGACTTGCTGTAAGTAGATCCCTCACCCCAGTTAAGTTTTGATACAGAGACACATTTCCTCATTGTAGTGCGGGTTCATCTTTACTCAGGTGTATATACACGTTGGCTTGCACCTCTACACAATATCAATTCAGGCATAACAAATGAAGTAACTTCCTCCCTGAAGGCAGATCACTTGTGTCCAATATCTGAACTACACTTAGTTTTTGTTCTTCTCCCAGAAGTGAGCTGTCAGTGAACGCAAACAGTGAAGAAGCAACCGTAATGAAAAAAGTACATCAGTAAGACTATGAGGGAGGCTAAAAACTCTGAACCGAACAGGAGATAAGAGAGAGTGCACCTAGTTGAAGTCTTCCACTATAAGGGCTGCCGTCATTGGAAGATGTGTCACCAACTGATGCTATCAACTTGCTCAAAGGTATAAATAGAATTTAGTGGTTTGCTTTTGTTGTCTGTTGTTAATTCAGTCTAAAAATAATTTTGAACACCAGCCTATGGATGACTAATATTGAAATAATTTTTAGAAAGATTATTTATTAGTAATAGGTACTTTTTCGTGAAGCCTTGATGTCAAGATGTGAGGGAACAGAATCTTCACCCCCGCCCCTTACATTCATTCCTGCCTCAGCAACATACACCTTTTCATGCTGATGCTTTGGTTTCCAACTGTGGAGTTCTGGGGTGTGGAGGAGGGTGATGCTGTGTGTGGTACTGGGATGCTAGTCTCAGTTACAGAATGAGTACTGTGTCTAACGTCAGGATGGAGCAGGCAGACAAATCTGCTGGTGGTCTCAAGGTAACCAAAGGTCAGAGGAGACCTAGGGCATTTCAGGTGGAAATTCCTCAAGGAAATGGCTTGTCCAGCAAACATCTGTTCAAGAAATGGGTTGTCTTATATGATTTTCACTTGTATAGTAGAGTTCCAGCAATAGATCCACAGTGTACATGTTAAAAATTTCCCATAAAAAGACATTGATCCAAGGGCCTTGACAAACAAAGGATGCTGAATAAAAACTAAGAAGGATCCATATAAAGCATGTGTTTCATTAATACTGTAATAATATCATTTCATTATTTGTTATAAATGTAGCATACTAAAGTTAACAATGGATGGAATTTGGTGCAGGGTATGAGAATTCTGTAATATTCTTGCAACTGTAAACCTAAAAGTATTTCAAACTAAAATTTTATTTAAAGAATAAAAAGAAAGACCCACCCATGTGATTGCTTATGCAAGCTTAACTCCAAGCACAGTTACTAGCTTCCAACATGTTTGTATTCTATTATTTTAGAGTATTTTAAAACTTGAATAGATTCAACTTTAAGATATTAAAACCACAATGATTGCCAAGAGTAAGAATATTCACATATGTGATCTTATGTTTCAGAACTTCAAATGCAGACAAAAGACATATTAACAAATCCGAGTGCAACAAGACTTTGAAGATCTTACAGTTGTTAACTACGTACATTGGACTCATACAAAGCTTAAAACAAGATGCACACTGCCGTTTCTGTTAGGGAGTAAGCTTGATTCAGATGCTAGCCTGTCTTAACCATCCGCAGTACTGAAGTTTTCAGAGTATCTCCAAAGACAATTGTTGATATTGATTTTTTTTTACACATGTATGTGTCTGTGGTGTCCATGTGCCTTTTCCCTAGTATGCGTGTACATGGGCCAGTTGACATCTGTTGTCTTCCTTGTTCATTCTTCACTGAACCCGAAGCTTGCTAATTCCTGCTAGTCTGGCTAGCCAGTTTATCCTGGGAGATCCCAGTCTCCCCATCCTGAGTCCTGGAATTCCTGGCAGAAGGCACATAGCACAGCTGCAGACACATGGCACAGCTGCCAGCATATATGTGGGTACCAGGAATCCAATTCTGATCTTCATGCTCGCGTGGCAATTAGGCATCTGCTGTCTACTGAGCTGTCTCTCTGGCCCACACCTGTTAGTATTGACTTTTAAAGACAAGGGTAAAACCAGAAACCTGGTTATATATATGCATTGAACTACATGTTCTGAATCAGCACATGACAGGCTGTAAACACATGCCAATCACGTGCCAACAAGAAAGAATGAAGTCTATGGAGGAAATAATCTAAGATAATATCAGGAGTGATAGTGCAAGCCTCTGTGTTTCCTAATTCTCTATATTAAGTATATATTGCATCTTTTACAAATTTTTGACCCTGGAGTTAGGGCGCCCCAGACAAAGGTGTCTGCTGACCCTGTCCCTTGTGGGGTGACTGCTGAAAACCTCAGGGCGGTATTTTCAGTCTATACCAAGTATCTGACCTTTCCTTACCCCTCCAGACATACAGCAAGAGTCTCCAGGTTTCAGAAGGAAAAGGGCAGAAAACCATGTCTGGGCGTGGTGATCCCTTACTGATTGAAGACTTTTTCTATGAATACTCTTTGCTCCCTCCCTGGACATTACAGGGAAGAGTGAAGTTAAGGATAAGCTCACAGTCAGGCATGAAGAGGTCACCAGCTGTGGTGAGCAGGAAGGACCCAGAGTCCTTACCAGATAGGCTACCAGCTGGAACCTGAGCCCCTACAAAGTGTGAGTCCAGGTACCAAAAGCTTGACCCTGACCAGGGACACCTTGAAAAGGAATTATCAGGGTGTAACCCACTCCCAGTGGAAAGAAAAACTGCTGTATTTTTAACAGCACACATCAAAGCCAAAATATGGACAGACAGAAAAGTGTGATGGGATGGAAAAAATAATAATAAAACAAGCGTCAAACTCCTACCCGCCTCTCTTCTTATTTATACAAACGCAGATGGGCCAGTAGCTCCAGGCCAGCTGATCCTGGATGATGGGTAGACAGTTCATCCCACCACCTCTGTAACTGCATACCTACCCTGAAGAGTATGGGAAAGAGCTTTTTATCATCAACCTCTGGGAAAGGATATGTAAACAAGAGAGTCACCGGTCATCATGACTAAAGCAGAAGGCACCCCAGTGATCACAGGACATTGCCAACCATATAAATCTCAATGGGAGAAGAAATAGAAACCAGAAAGCGGAGGGGGGTATCAAGGAGGAGCAGGAAGGAGTGGGGGAGAAAAGACAATTTCAGTAGAACCTATTTCATTACTAAATTTTCTTATTTTACTGTCTCCTTCATTTATAAATTTTAAGGGTGCTTGAGAAACAGGAAGAGGAGGAGGAGGAAGAAGAGGGAGAAGAGAAAGAGGAGGAGGAAAGTTATTTGGTCAAAATCCCCAAATAAGTACATAACAGATAAGAACATTTCCCTGTGAGTGACATGGTTCTGGACATGGTTCATGTACTTCTGACAGCTACAGACTGATTTTCAAAGGGATCAATGTGCTTGTTTCATTTCTCCCCTCGGAGCTACGGGGGAGCTTAGAATGTCCCTGGGCAACCCAAAATCTAACATCTATCTTGACAGCTGAAATGATTTTTCAGAACAAAAGAGGAACTGCGCATGGCTAGGCCACAAAAGGAATCCTATTTGAGGGTGAGGAAGGTAGTTCAGTGTGTAAACTGCTCTGTGTAAGCATGGGGGTTACGTTTGGATTCCTGGTCCCTGTGTACAGAGTCAGGCACGCCTCTGCACACCTGCAATATCGGCACTGGGGAAGCAGAGACAGGCAGATTGCTAGAGCCGCCTAGCCACAACCCCCCTACCCCCAGCCAGCCAGCCAACCTAGCAGAATCAGGGAGCTCCATCTTCAGTGAGAGACCCTGTCTAAAAACAAAAAACAAAAAAAAAAAAGAAACCACACAAACAAAAAGGTAGAGAGCAACTGAGGAAGATACCAGATGTTGACCTCTGGCCTATACACACACACACACACACACACACACACGCATGCACGCACAAACACATATATTTAGAAACTTAAGTGAATGTTTATTCTATATTTTTGCCTCAAAGTTTATTTCTACCCATGCTAAACCTACAGCAGTCATTGCTAAGTCCTTGGCACTCACTGGTTTAAAAGAATAAGCAATTCAGACCACTAAACCATATGAAGGTAATACAGTTGGTTTTGACTATAATTTATTTTTTATTTTTAGGCCATATATTTCTATCATTTTCAACTCTAGTGTACACATATATACACATACAGAAGTATGTCCTGTGAGAGCCTATGTGTGTGTGTGTGTGTGTGTGTATACATACATAATAGCTGTGTATGACAGTTACAGGCACTTTTGTGGTGTAGGGGCTGTTCCAGCCCCTGAGCAGAGGTGCTGAGATGGTGAGATGGTGGACAGACAAGTTGGGGTTCACCTGAGACCCCAAGCAACTTGTAACCATGGTGCTCCACTCCGAAGTGGTATTCATAGCAGGCCTTTGATTTAAAAAAAGAAAATGCTGAGACAAAATTACATTAAGCAGACAAAACAAAAGGCTGTACCCCAAAGTGGGGGGTGTGGGAACCCGTGAAGGTGCACAGGGGAAATGAGGGAACAAGAGGCTCAAGGCACAGCTTCTTAGAATTGCAATGAGAAAGAATCCGAATGGGAGTGGCCTTTTCAAGGCAGGTACAGAAAGGATGAGCGGTGGATAGAAGAGGAGAGAGGTTTAGGGAGGAAAGACACCAAAGCATCCATCCCTCCCAGTGTGCCTGGGGCTGCTATTCTAGGGACGCTATTAATAGCTCTTCCTGTCCCTTCCCAGAGTCCCCCAGTTTGGACAATAATTGGCACAGTCACCTCCTCCATAGTTCTGGTCTGAGCAGAGGACTGATGAACGCTGGGACACACACGGAGAAGGAAGGGAAAGAGGGGCACAATCCTGCAGGAAACAAACCGGAAACAGAGACAGGACACAAGCTAAGAGTTCTGGCAGAGCAAATGCAGATAGTCGGGAGGGTCAGCAGGAGCAGAGCATGCGAGCATTTTAAGCTTGAAACTTGAATAGAGGAGAGACAGAAGAAACAAAGATGAATGATTCATAGCGCAAATATGTGTAGGCTCCTAATATTTTCCCCTGTATTGACAGGATTACTGGCCTAGATCAACCTTTGTAAAACGGACTGAAAATGGCCACTGGCTTCTTCTAGCCCTTGCAGCCGCCCACACAGTGGCTGTCTCCTAGGCTGCTCGGCTTGGGGTAGCTCACCTCTCTCCCAGACCCTGCCTTGGCTCAGCCTTCCCACCAGCCCCTCCCCCGCTCCTGATGGCTGCATACCAGACTGTCTGTGCTGTGGTTTCCCAGCCTTCCACAGATAGGCCACAGTAAGTGAAGCTGTGCCTCAGTGCGTCATTTCAGAGACCTATTTTGACTTTTTCACTAGATCAGAATTTCATATTGTGAAAGGCTGGAAGTATCATGGGCAAGTTCAGAAGGTCATGCAACTTCTAGCAAAGCTGTACCCTAGATCTAGAGAGAAGACAGAATCCAGGCAGCACAGGGACTTCTGGAACTGGAGTTTCAGAAAATATGCCACGTGGGTTTCTACCCCGATTTTGAATTGGGGCATATTCTGGGTTGAATTCATCTGCTGGAGCACTAACCCCTTCTCCTCAAAATAGGATCTTGTAGGTCTTTACAGAGACTGTCAGGCTAAGAAGCGGTCAGGAGCATGGGCTACAATACAGTAAGATAGTTTTGGAAGAAAGGAGATGGGAACACAGATCACCCAGAGACAGTGCCACGGTGACATGGATACAACCATCTAGCTGTGAGGAAACAGCCTTCCTCAGAGCCTTGGAAGGAACCAACACTGAGGATGCCTTGGCCTTCTAACCTGGGACAAAACTTGCTTCTGTTTGCAGCACTCTGTTCAGGGAAGTCTTAGAGATGAACATCCAGGTACAATGTGGGCAAAGATGCATGTTAGGTGGAGATGACTGGGCAGGCTAATCCCCGACCCCAACTTTCCCTGAAGAGACCATGCATGTGGCATCTTAGAATTATCTGGAGGAGTGAGCATTCCTTGCAGCAAGATTAGACCAGTTAATCTTGAACAAGTACTTTTTGTTGTTCGTGCCTCAGTTTCTCCAATGAAACTGAGTAGATTGTAGTCTTGGGTGCTAGCTGTGATTCATTATGAGGCTGAAGAGTGACCACCCAAACACGCTGCGTGGGGGGAGGAATATCTAATTTAAATGTAGAGTAATTGGTAAACATACTTCTGAGAGCAGCTGACAAGGCAAGAGAACTCCAACTTCTTCATCTGGCCAGAGGCAGAACGCTTAACAATCCATCCAGTTCTCACACAATCAGCTCCATCTTTTGACTCTCCGAGTTGGACACAAAGGAGCGCCAAACCAGCTGAAATGTTTGCCCACGTCATTTAATCCCTCAGTACCCAGTTCCGTGATGTCAGGCGTGAAACCCACTTGCTGACATCTTTGGGCTACCAAGAAAAGAAAACACAAACTCGTTTCTGCAGCCCTCCTTTTGTTTCTTCCTGCTCACTGCAAGCCAAAATTCTTATCCTGCCTGCCTCTAACCAGAGCTACTGACTTGAGTCAGTAGTGTAAGGAATGGTGTTTAGCTCTGCTTCCTTATATGGCAGGGAGTGACAGTGTGCTTGTCTGTCCAGCTGAACTGCACTATGGCCCAATGACAAGTTCTAATGATTGGTTATGGAAACCTTGTGCTCTGGCTTCTATCACTCTGCCGAGGGAAGACACAGGACAGACAGCCATAGGGTTAGAGTCAGGGGGTGGCATTGACTCCTTCTCTGCCATTGGCCATTTATGTCACTTTGGACCAGCTATTTGATTTACTTTGCTGTTCCTGGATGGCAGTCCTCTGCTGAAAAGTGCTGACACACTAGTGAGTATCCTAGTAGGGTAGCTGATTGAAATAGTTCAACTCTGCAACCGTCATGGACCGATAAAGGCCCAACATAACCAGCAGCTCAATGCTGGTCCTCTCTCCAGCTTGCTCTCAACTTGGCAGCCTTTTCCAGTATCTCTCTCTCTCTCTCACCCATTCTAGCCCACTTCATTTTCTTTCTGTCTCCCCTTGACTCCTCCCTCCCCTTCCTCCTTTTATCTCCATTTTCCTTTCCAGGTCTAAAACATTAATATATATATGTGTGTGTGTGTGTGTGTGTGTGTGTGTGTGTGTGTATAAATAGATAGATATATTATCTATCTATCTATCTATAAACCCTAGCCCTAGGGCTAATAAAATTCTTCAGACATACTACATGAAGAATTCTTAGACTATAAACAGCAGCTCCAGGCCCATTAGTGACGGCAAAGGTACCCGTTCAGGTGGCAATGATAGTGGAGGCTGTCTCCTGTAGAGCAGGGAGAGCTATGGTTCAGAGACAGCCCTGCTTAGAACATGCTCGTGACAACCTGAATCAGGGTGACCTGGAACTTGTATCTACTGGTCTTTGTCTTCCTTCCTGGAAAGCCCAAACATTAAAGAAATCAACTTTGTTTCTTCCATCTACACATGGCCAAGGAGGAAGCAATGTAGGAAAGTGTGTGGCAAAGGGTGGGATTT
The DNA here is from genome assembly GCA_004026605.1 of Ondatra zibethicus. Taxonomy (NCBI): domain Eukaryota; kingdom Metazoa; phylum Chordata; class Mammalia; order Rodentia; family Cricetidae; genus Ondatra; species Ondatra zibethicus. Next base: position 40,896 of record PVIU01005409.1, on the reverse strand, counting down.
GTAAAGGGAGTCACACGCCTTTGGAGAACCTCTATAGGCAGACACAGTAGATAACTTACAATGTATACATTAGCATGAATCATGTTCAGAGCAGTTTAGAGTTGTTACTTCTGACCATCAGAATGAAGGAATGGTTATCCTAATTTATAATGAAGTGAAGAAATAGGCTAGAAGTGGTAAGTTTGGGATTTGAACTCAAGACTATCTGACTCCAAAGTTGTTATCAAATAAGTCATACCTCAAGAGTCATCTGCAGAAATAGACTCCCTGTCTCCTGGGTTTATTTAAACTAGATGACAGAGCACAGCTATTAAACCTATGGACTGTGGAGATAGATTATTCGAGTTTGAATCCTGTTTCTTCCATGTAGTGGTGACTTTAGATGTTACTTCACCCAGTCAGCACAGGGTCTCTTCCTCCATAAAATTATTTGGTAAGAACACTCTTTATTTTTATCTAACAAATATACTCTTCATTTTACCCAACAAATAATCCCTACAGACTTGTTGGCACATGCCACACACTATTGTAAGCACTGAAAAACTGGCTTTCTCCTGTGCAAAGGCTAATTTTAACACTCCACACCCTAGGGTCAACAGCGTGCCAGGAAATGTTTAATTATAAGCTCTCTCTCTCTTTCTCTCTCTCGTGTGTGTGTGTGTGAGAGAGAGAGAGAGAGAGAGAGAGAGAGAGAGAGAGAGGGAGGGAGAGAGAGAGAGGGAGAGAGAGGGAGGGAGGGGGGGAGAGAGAGAGGGAGAGAGAGGGAGAGAGAGGGAGAGAGAGGAAGAAAGAGAGAGAGAGAGAAGGAGGGAGAGAGAGAGAGGGAGAGAGAGGAAGGGAGAGATAGAGGGAGAGAGAGGAAGAGAGAGAGAGAGAGAGAGAGAGAGGAAGAGAGAGAGAGTTTCCATCACTGAACAGGGAATCGGGAAGAGAGGCTGCACAGCCCAGCATCATGTGCATTTTCATCATATAGACTCGGTAGATGTAACTGATCTCAAGAGCACAGATAAAGTCGAGTGTAGAGGACTAACTAGGAAAGGGTGAGTTTTGAGTGTTTGTTACCTATATTTTAATATTATATGCAGAATGATGGGCTTACGTGGCCAATTTTAGAATACTGGTCATAATTTACAACTAGCTCTCAAAATTCTTGAAAGTTTAACTGTAGTGAAATTTTATTTGTATTTTAGTAAATAAAGCTTGCCTGAAGAGCAGAGTGCAAAGCTAAGGCACTAGAGGCCAGGGAATGATGGCACACACCTTCAATCCCAGGACTTGGGAGACTGAGGCAGACAGATCTCCGCGAGTTCAAGGCTACCCTGGGCTACACAAGATCAATCCAGAAACAGATCCAGGTGGTGGTGGCTCACACCTTTAATCCCAGTGTTTGGGAATCACACATCTTTAATCCCAGCACTAGGGAGGTGGAGACAGGAACGATACGGCTGGACAGAGAAAGGAATATAAAGGGGAAGAGATCTGAACTCATTGGAGTGTGGAGTCTGAGGTTTGGTGGAGACACAGTGCAGTCCAGGCAATTAGATCGTCCCTTCAGTATGAGCAATGGTAGAGGTAAAAAGTCTCTTTTATGGCTCTGCTTCTCAATATTCAGCTTTAACCCCTTATGTCTGTCTCTGATTTTTTATTATTCATGCTACATTTAACCTTCAGATTTGAGGAGCTACTCTGAGTTTAGGGTACGTGAGGGCAGAGAACAGTGACAGAGAGATGGGATGGTGGTGCACAACGGTGGGAGCCAATTCCTTTTTAGGTTCTCTTTCACGAGTTTGCACCCATGCACAGCCTGGAAGCGCCGGCTTTTGTAAAGCAAATAGCATTTGTGCGGAAATAGGACCAATCCTGGCCTTCTCTCCATCTTTTCAATTACATTTTTACTTATTTGTGTGAGAAAGGGGCACATGCCATGGCACATGCGTGGAGGTCAGAGGAGAGCTTGCAGGAGTTGGTTTGCTCAACCATGTGGGTTCCGGGACTTGAACTCAGGTTGTCAGGCTATACCATCTCACAGGTCCAGTCCTGATTCGTACCAGACCAGGCCAATCCCATGAGACATTAAGCTTTAAAATCTTTAGTGAATGTAGAATGTGTGTTCTGTGCTCTGAATGTGGTACATTCTTCTGAGCAATACAATACTCCAGGCTGCAGAGTACCAGAAGCCCCTTGGGGTGAACTTTCTGCCCTGCAAAAGCAAGCTTGTCCCTTGTTGCCCAACTGCTTCTGCAGGGCCTTCTCGTAGAGCATCTAAACCAGGAGTTGTGCTGGTCCTGTCCTGGCTTTAGGAGGGCTAGGGACATGGCGTGCAAGATGAGTTTTATTCGGGATTTGTTATCCTACCACAACAAGGAAAGGAGAGAGATGGAGAGAGAGAGAGAGAGAGAGAGAGAGAGAGAGAGAGAGAGAGAGAGAGAGAGAGAGAGGCTAAGGGAACTAGCTGAAGTAACATCCCTAAAGTTGTTCAAAGACATAAATACTTATAAAGAAAAATTCTTGGAATCACCTCCTCCCCAAGCCTAAATTCCACGTAGTAACAATGGCTGGAATAAGACATGGAAACACCATAGGAAATCTAATTCATGGCCACATTTCCAGCGCTTTACAAAGGCAAGCACTGGAAATCTCATCAGCAAGCTCGACCTTATGGGACTGATAGTTTTGCATTTAGACAAGAAAGGATAGGGGAAGACAGGGGCGTTTCAGATAAATACGTCAGCGCTTCCAAAGAGGCTTGGTGAAATGGATTATTTGGGATATACAGCTGTAACTTTTAGGGGGGAACCATCTAAACAAAAGTAAGTTTCTGAGGACTCAGGAACTCCATCATGTGCCATAAATTACTGTAAACACCAGTGACCAGAATCATTTCTGAGGCAGGATGTTTCATCAGAGCCTGGAAGGAGTTTTTACAAACTGCAGATGCCTGGACCCCACTCCAGTGAGACCTGCTAAATTGGAACCTTCAGGGCTGAGTCCCAGAGATGCGTCTTTGTCAAAAGGCTCTGAAGTTGATTCTGGTTGTGCGACTGCCTAAAAACCACTGATACAGGTAGACTGAATCTGTGAATCGCTAGAGTGGAGCATCCTCTTTTATCTGGAACTTTAAAGCTGTGTGTTCCAGAATTATCTCTGCCACTAACAAAGGACATGGCCTTGGTCAGCTCACTTGGGTTGTTCCTCCATTAAGCAAATATTTATTGGGATTCTGCTATATGCCAGGTGAAGATGGTCACTAAGAACTATATGACCCTGGCACTGGGCGTTTGCCTAGCCACAAACTCATCCAGCTTTCTCTTCAACTGAAATTAGCCCTCCCGAGCTTTTCTTTACCCAAGGATGATCCCTGATGGGGGTAAGATGACCGGCAGACCTACTGAGTAACACACTGAGATTCGCCAGAGCCTTTGACCATCTGCTCTGCTAAGGGACCTGAACCAATCGAATGTCCTCTTTCAGGATCTGACCCGAAGCACACAAGGAATTGCCTGAGGCACACGAGGAGTTGCCTGAGGCACACGAGGAATTGCCTGAAGCACGCGAGGAATTTTCCAGGTGGTAGAACAGCTGCCTAGAGCAGCTGGGTTTACACAATGTGAACACAGCGTTGAGAGCCACAGTTCCCTGCCGGCTTCCCTGACCCATCTGGATCTTAGCCCCATCCCCTGTGGACTGCACCCTGTTTGGCTTCTGGATCTCCCACCCCTTTATTATTCCACCTGTATTTTATAACCCCACCCCTTTGCTGGAGCTACTGAAGCTTAGTAACAGAAGGACCCACTGGTCCTTGACTCCAAGACAGTTGTCTCTGCACTCACTGTACCTCTCACTTACTGTGAGATCCTGGTTTGGAAAAATCTGTGTGACTTCTGGCTTTTACTATTTCTTCTATACTCTCCCAGCAGTAAGTCATGACATAGCTTGTTTTGAATTCTTTATCCATTCTGGCTGGGACTGGCACTGTCGATTCCAGCTCTGATGCACCCGGCCCTTGACCCTGTTGCTACTTAACCTTGGTCCTGCCAGTCTTTGACCCATAGGTGAGGTCTATCTAGCTCCCCAGCAAAATGCCTTTGGGGGACAGGAGAGAGAATGTCCTGTGTGGGCTTAAAAGGAACTAATTATGTACTCCTACTTAATATGTTCCTGTCCGAGTAAAATGATTTCCTGGTGGTCAAGTGCTTTCATCCGCATATTCATGACACAATGCCAAAGCCTCAGGAAACAGGAAGCAAACAGTCATCAAGCTATCGTCATTGCTGTGTATGTGCACTTAGTATATACATACACATATATGCATATATATTGTAAATATATGTTATACATATACACATATACATAGCAAAAACCACACATGAAGATGAGCACTTGCAAAGAACACCCAACTTGCTTTAAAATATTTTTTAAAGTCCAACCACTCCTCACTGCTCCTTAGCAATACTTTTATTAATTTCTTGGTGCATTCTTGGGGTACACTTCTAAGGAGCTATTTCTAAATTTCTTTAACCCTGACAGACTTCCTATTGAAAACCACTTTCTTCCCTGAATCTGGCTCTCCTTTGCTTTGGAATGGAGGCTGTATGAAGCACACTTCTCCTACATATCTGCATATTCACACCCACTTCCTCCCATCAGAAACAAGAAAGACACCCCTGAGCTGGGTACAGAGGCCACATCTCCAACCCCAGCACTCATTTGAGAAGCTGAAGTGGGAGGTTTATAAGTTGGTTCCTAAGCAGACTAGATTGGCTAGCAAGAGACACTAACTGAAGTTAGCTAAACTTTTCTCTCCTGGCTTGAAGACAACTGGCTGTGCCCTATCCAGGACTATCTGTGTTTGACACTTGCTGTCATCTGGGTCCCATTCCACAGCTAAGCTCCTGTTGACTTCCAAGTCTGGAAATGCAGGAACGTTCAAGTCTAACTAGGAGATAGGGGAGCTGGTCAGTTGAGCATCTAAGGGGTAAGAGTGAGAGGGTAGCATCAGGCTTTAGTTAAAGTTGGGAACACTGTTTCGTGAAGCCAACATAGGTGAGAGGCATAGCTCCTAGAGAAATCTGGTCTCAATAAGGGCAGGAACCCCAGCCAGGTGCTGCTGGTTACCTCATCCTGCCTACAAGGCCCAGGCATGACAAGCTGGGATTAATTCCATCCTTTTTGGCTGGAGGCAGAGAAGCCACCTCATTTACTAAGGCCTGTCTGTTGTCAGCACTTTGTCATTGGTCTGTTCACCTGGCTCCTCGCATTTCTTGGTTCCTGGGTGCTGTTGTGCGCCACAGACAGCCTACCTTGTTCTGCCTTCTATTATCCATCCCTCTGCTCCTGGTCTCTGATCCTTAAAGCCAAATTTCAGATAATGTTGGGAAAGACCCGTTTCTTAAAGCTCTAGGATCAGGGTTCTACAAAGCGCCACACGAGCTTTCTCAGATAGGAGAAAGGAGGCGAGATCTTCAGGGAAGTGAGATAGGAAACGGTGACTACCACCCTGAGCGAGCAATGACACCCTGGAGATTCAAGCTTAGCCTCTGTGGGCCTCCAGGGAAAGGAGACAAAATCTCTCATCTCATTTGGACATCTTAACCCCTACAGGATGGAGGAGAGCTAGACTGACGGCCATGCCAGGTGAGGCCAAAGAGTTGATTTCCTTCCTTAAAGGTCAGGATTATTGAAGCAAAGGAAGCAAAACCAGAAGCCAGCCCTGATCTTGTAGCTCTTGAGTTAAGCCTGAGCTGAGAGTATCTCTTTAAATTAGCCAACTCCTCAGAGCCTGTGTGTGTCTAGATTGGCTTAACAGATGAAGGACTTTCCGTTAAGAAGCTCTTGGAGCTATTTTTGGGCATTCTGAGATTTACCCAGAGAACGCCTTCTTAATGTTTGAAAACCCTGTTGGCAGGATCTCCCTAACCTCCTCCCCAGTCCTACCATGCTATTTGCATTCCACTTTGTCAGCATTTTCCCCACCCCCACCTCCCGACCATGGCCTCAGCCCACCACATTTCCAAGCCATGTGACAGACAACTGGGCAGATGGGGCGCTGGCGAAACCCTTCTCATGTCCATCTCTAAGTCACTTCTTGTCTCACTGAAGAATGACTAACCAGTAGCCATGCTATCGTGAAAGACAGATGGGCACAACTGTATGTATTTTTAAGAAAAGGCCTATAGAACAGAGCATACCCAAGCTAGATTCTGGACCTTTCTATGATACACCTCCAAACCAAACTATTCTACCTGTGGAGAACAGGAAGGGACTGGAACCAGTCACAGAAACCAGTGAAAACGGGGACTAGCCCCATTGTCAGGAATACATTCACACATCTCTTTTAAACCCTTGAATCTGAAACGGGAGCCTGTATCTTCTCAGTCTGATCCAAAAATTGCATGCTTAGGGCAATCTTTTGACTTGAATGTTTTAAACTCCACATTCTATTGACTTTCAAAAATGGAAACAGCCCCACACTTCACTGGTAAACCAGTCAAGTACACTCTTCATGTGCCCTAAGATCTATTCTTTTCTGGGATTTTTTTTTTTTTTAGCCAGAACTTTGCCTTTGTGTTTTTCATTAAATGATTTTAATAGAATCGAAGTTTCCAGCCTGTGGCTTCGTTGAGCTTTATTTACCTCCCTATTTGGGGAAATGTATCCCAGCTCATTCTCCACAGGAAGGAAATAGCACCAGGAGCTGCCTAAAGTTCGCCATGAACTAAAATCCCTCACTCTGTGTGGAGATTTTAGAAAATGTGTTTTTGTAGGGATGGGGTGTGGGGAGCACACGAGGGGGGTGGGCAAACCGGCTTTAGAGAAACTACACTTTGGGGGATTCCGGGGGTGGGGGGGCGGGGTCTGCTGGTTTCAAAATGGAATTTATTCCCAAATCCCAAGATTATAGATTGTCTTCCAAGTTACTTTCCCTACATGGTTTAGAGAACACTTAAGAAAAAGAAATCGCTGTTCGTGATTTGATTGACATTAAAAACCCTGTGAAAAGTTTGGAACTTGATGTCCCCCAGGGAAGGACAATAGTCAAATAGAGTTGGCTTGTGCCCTTTCTCACTCTTGCTCAGAGCTGCTCCAGGGAAAGAAATGCATGGGGCACTCTGTTCTCATATCACTTCTCAATACGTGCAAACACAAGCACTGCTCGGTGAGTCTCAAGCCCAAACCGTCCTAGCCCACGGCTTAGCAGTCGTCTGGAGCTCTAGTCCTTAACATGAATGTTATTTTTTTAAGTGATCAGACTTCTTCCTTTTGCAGGACCCCTTGTCTTCAGTAAGTTCTAGCCACGCACGTCTGGTTTTGCCTAACTCTAAGGGGCTGCACTGTTTCCGTTTTCAATTCCACACGCACAGCCTTATTACCAGAAGGGCTCTGTGAATACCAAGCACTTTGTTCTCCTCTGCTTTTTTGACCATGTATTGCCACAGCACTGAAACTCCCCCGCCCTTTACAACCAGCTCTTTCTAAAAGGAATTACCGACTAATACCAACTTGCACTACTGTTTGAGATGCCCAAATACGTCTGTCTGGAAATAAAAGCCCCTCTTCTTCCTTTCTGGAACATTCTTTCCCACTTATATTTTTTTTTGACCCTCTAGGCATTCTTTCCAACAGAAATGAAGATTTCTCGAGAAATGTTTCGGAAGGAAGTTGACCATGGTTTCTACACACACACACACACTCAGGCGTACAATCCCTTGCTGCTCTGTTTTATAGAAAACAGACTCAGTAGGCATCTTCCCCCTCGGCAGATGAGTGACGGTGGGTCAGTTGGTGCAAGTGGTGGAACTCTGATCTTATTTCTTTACACCTCTGAAAGCCCAATTCTAAAGTCCTGGTAGGAGAGTAACAGAACTATATTTAGCTAGGAAAAAAAAATCACTCTTTATCTTAACGATCTAAAAAATTGTTGCTGTTAGTTTTTAAGTGAAACCTGAAACCTATTTAAATGTCTGCTAGCAGAAGATGGAGAAGAAACCGCCTGAGGCACAGAGCAGCAAAGCCCACTGGCTGGCACTGAGAATACCAGGTATGCAGTTCACGTTCCTCTTGAAAACAGAATCGCATCCTAGGCAAAGTCTCCCATGCTTCCTGAACATGCCACTGTGCGGTCTTTCCTCTTGCCCCGTTTCTAGAAACAAAACTTGAAGTTTCATCACATTGACCTTCTGGGAACATCCGCAGGTCAGGGAAGTCCAAGCTGGCTTTGGGAATTTACAGGGTCCGTTGCCTGCCTCGAAAGATTTTGCATATCTAGCAGCCTTAGCCTGGAATGTTGCCTGAAACCTGTGGAGCGACTCCCGCTTCCCTGAAGGCGGAAAAAGAAAGACCCTGTGTCCTACCTCTCAGGCAGCAGCTTCTTCCCCAGGAGGACCGTCGCGTCGCGTCGCCGTCGGGAAGGAAGCTGAGGTCCCTTTAAGCAACACAACAAGAGAGCAAGCAGGCAGGCAGGCAGGCAGGCCGCCTAAAGCACACTGCTCTATTCAATAAAACTGCAGACCGCCCTTCCTTGGCCCCTCCCAGAAGTCCATGCTAAGTGAACACATATCCCCTATGTTTACAGTCAGCAGGCGATGGTATGCATTGTCCTGTAGTTTTCTAATAGGCAGCCAATGACGACACCCCGGCCAAGGTGATGCTGTCTGCCCGTGCAGATGCCTGTCATTCCCTAGGCATGCTCAGGACATCACTCATCAGAAAAACCAAGTCCTAAAAAGCTTGAAACTGTGAGCAGGCTGCCAAAACCAGCCTGCTCCATGCCCTTTTTTGGTTATCCTAAGCAGGGCCTCCTGGAAGTGAATCCATTGTCAGGAACAATCATAAGAAACGTTAATCTTGGAGAAAGAGGCTGTCTTGTAGAACACAAATAGAGCTTTAAGAAGAAAGTACAGTTCACAAAACAAGAAGTGGACAGTTAGTTGTACTTACGGGGATGAGGTTAGGGGTGGGGTGGGGGAGACGTTTCAGTTGAGGAAGCCTTAATTGCATATTTCTTTTCAAAGTAGCTGCGTTGCAAAATAAATTTAAATCATTCTGCGAGTTAAAAACCTGAGGCGGATAAGACTCAGATCTGCTGTCCAGGCTAAGTTCTAGCCAAGAATATGCCTTTGTTATGAAAACCACTGACAAAAAATATAAATAAAATGTATCAGTCTTTTTAGTAGATAATGTTGGCCAGCATAAAGACAGAGTGGGCAGTGTGGCCAGATGGGATCATGGGGTTTACACAGCTCTTCTGGTTTTCCCCATTAACACCCAACTTCCCTTCATTCCTCAGTCTTGGCAGTGGGGAGATTGTACTAGAAATGAATGCGCATGGCAAGACCAACACCTGCTTTGGGGCAGGCGCAGCCAGGCGCATAGGCTCTCACAGGTGATGCAGATGTTCCAGTGAGTTCTGGAGCCTGTGTGCTCCGGGAGAGTCAATATTCAAAGCTGCCGAGCTACAATGCAGGTTACTGGCCCACACATGCATCCAATTGTGGTCTTGTATTTTTTTGGAATTCAGTCAGTAAGTGCTTAGTTTTTAAAAAGTTGGAATACTTAACTGTTTGTCAGGCCTGGGGCTAAGCACAAAATCCATGTTTCATTATTGGTATGTGTTTAGACACTGTCTCGTCATTGACCAAGAAGCTTTAAATATTTTCTCTGGCTAATTACAAATCCAGAAGCTTAATCGACACTCACCGTCTTACTGAAAAGCCTTCTCTGTTCATGAAGATCTGATGTAGAAGCTATCTCTACTTAGGAAACAGCCTCTGCCCTTTGTGCTTCATTGAGAGCACTTGGGAAGCAGCTGGTCCACACGGGGGCGTTTCTTCTTCTGTCTTCCATTATTAGCCAGTCTCCCGGAAGTATCTACATGATCTCCCTAGGCTACTCCCTCTGCTTTTCTCACTTTCTTCTACTATCCAGCTCCCAAAAAGCCACAGCAAGGAGGGTCCAGGGAGATGTGGGCTTCAAGCGTTCCCAATCAGAATTCAGAATGTAGTTTCCCAGACACAAAAGAAGTAACTGGTTGGTAGGGATCATGCTGTCAATATTGCATTTCAAGTTCACGGTGGCTCAATCAGGCATCAGTGAGCACAACCAACTACAACACTGTTCTTGTCTGATTTCAGGAAAATGATTTGAAAATAAACTTTTTTTGGAACATAGCCAGTTTTGCAGCTCGGGGAATTCTGTATCCGGCCGGACAGATGAAAAGACAGAATAATAGTTCTTAGTCTCGTAAAAGGCTGAACTTGAAGACAATAGCAGACATGAGGTTCTTCAGACATCTCAGTCACATTGAGTTGTCCTCTGCCCAGAGGTTTTTCTGGATGCATGGTATTAAGGCCGGATCATAGAGAAATGTGCAAAAGTGTTCTTTTCCATTGCTGGTACAGACAACGTACTCCCCCCCAACAACACCCCCCCCCCACACTTATGCTAGGAATGCACCTTGGGTGATCAGCATCAGGGCAAAATTTTGTGGTTTAAGAGTTTTTTTGGTTTGGTTTTGTTTTGATAAGTACCAGCTTTCCAGAGGAAAGAGACATTGTGCTGCCAAAGGGGAAAATATTATCAACAGGAAACCCGGAAGGGATGCACATTTTACGTGGTTCGTAGAAGATAAGTCGCTGAATATTTTGGGCTATGCCTTTAGGGGGAAAGAAGCATGCTTCCCTAGATAAGTCCTAGATATTTCATACATGGAGTACAGCACGTGGAGAGCCAGGGAGTTCATTCTATGTATCTGCAGTAGAGCTCCTGCGGAAGATATATGGATTGAAAGAATCCTTCAACACATGTCATGTAAATACATGCAATAGAAAAAATATTTCTTTGTCTCTGAAAAAAGCAGAAATGTTTAAAAGGAATGAAAAAAACACAAACAAACGCTTGCGTATTGCCCAATCTCTGTCATGGGAATCTCACTTTCATGGTATTTACTTTTTCCAAAGGTCATTTGTACACAGCACTAAAAATACTTTTAAAAATATATAAATACAGGGTTTATGTAGGAAATTTCTGTGGAACCTATTTCCACCAGGATCACTCCAGATAAAGATAGCTTGTCTATCTCAGGACATAGTCAAGCATAATGGATATACAGAGACCTTTAGAAGCATTTCCATGACTCCTCTTATTGTTCTTTCCCTTTGGTTCCTAGAACTTGCTGTCATATTGATTGGTAGCTAGCAACTCTATTTTGCTTGTGGTTTGACTTTGAAAAGTAAAAACAGGCCATGTTTTACATTCAAAACAGGAATCCGTTGCCTTTATTTCATGAAAAACATCATTCCAACTTTTAAGACAAAAGGATTTTTTTAAATAAGGCTAAATATCCCTTCCTACCTTCCTTTAGTCAAATGAAATCTTTCCAGATTCCCAAGCTTATAAACCCATAAAATTGGAATCTTGGTGTCAAAATTAGATCACAAAGTACACACACAAAGTTCACACATGTACATACACACAAAAGGGCAGAGTGAGAGAGAATTTATACTAACTGTACTTATGAAATTAAAGTTTAAAATTAGCAAATTTTATTCAACAGTATAAAAAAGGATGAGTGTAAAGATGATCCAAATTCTGAATATATCTATTAGCATAATATACATTAGCAGTTTAAATGTTTAAAAAAAGAAAAAAATCATCTCATAAGATAAAGGATAGTTTTTGGTAAAATGAATAATTATTTGTAGAGAAATTCTTAGAAAACTAAGAAGACCTTTATAAAGACATTGAAAGACTTGTCAATAATCTATAAAGCACACCGTGTTTCCCAAGGACATGTTAAAAATGATTCCAATTCAGCTACTAAAAAGATAAGAATCACCACAGCTCCTTTTATGAAAGAAAGAGCTGAGCCATTGGGGTAGAAAAAGAAAGAGAATGTCTCTATTTGCTATGTTAGCATTAAATGTGTAGAAAATGGAAGAGGTTGTTCTGGTTTGTGTTCTGTTGCCTTAATAAAACATAGAATAAGACCAACTTGGAGAGGAGAAGGTTTATTTAGAGTTCACAGGCCACCATACAAGGAAGCCAGGGCAGGAAAGGGCAGGAACCTGGAGACAGGAAATGAAGTGGAGATCATGGAGGGATGCTGCTTATCTGCTTGCTTAGCTACCCTGCTTATATAGCCCAGGCTTGCCTAGGAATGGTACCACCCACAGTGGTACAACCAAGAAACATCAATCAACAACCAAGAAAATGCCCACGACTTGCCTTCAGGTCAATCTGATGAAGGCAATTATTCTATTAAGATTCCCTTTTCCCAGGTATTTCTAACTGACAACCAAGATTAACCACCACAAGACCTTCAAATTTACTGCAGCTGAGAAAAAGAGCTTAGCAAAATTCAGTGCACAAGAATCTAGAGCACCAGTAACTAGCCATCTCTAACTTTAAAATGGGAAAATATGCTGTTTTTAACGACAAAAAAGTATATATTATCTTGAATTAATGTAGTTAAACACATTAAAAGTTCCCAAATCTAATTTAAGGCCATCAAACACCCAAATAAAGCTAGAATTCTAGTTCCAGCACTCGAGGGAGGCAGAGGCAGGCAGAGGCAGGCGATCTTTGTGAGTTCAAGGCCAGCTTGATCTACACAGCGAGTTCTGGACCAGATAAGGCTACACAGTAAGACCATGTCTCAAAATCAAGACACAAACCAGTAGACAAACAAAAACAACAAATGGTAATACATACCATTTTTACAAATGACAAACTTCGATGTTGTAATGATAGAAAAGTAATCTACACGTTAACTTTTCCAGTTAAATTCTTAGACAACAGAGTTTGTACAACATAACAAAATGATAGCAAATCTGAAGAAAAGAGATCTCAAAATAGGTAATGTGATTGTCACAGAGCAGTTTGGATTAAAGTAAGTGCTACCAGCATAAAAACAGACAAACAAATGAACATAACAAAGTAGAGAACCTAAGCAAACCCAAGGCCATATACAAAAATCATAATAGAAGTATTAAAATCTAATGAAAAATGACTGTTCTACAAATGGTAAAGTCATAATTATGCAGAAACAATAAGTTTGGATTCAAAATTCTTACCCCACACTGCAATAAACTGAGGAAACAACAAAACTAGAAATGATGATGAAAAATCATAGGTGACTATTTTTAATAGGCTAGGAAACAGAATAAAGAACACACAAATGAAAATATTGATAAACTAGAGGACACGGTTAGACAAGGCAAACTGAATGAACAGCACGTGTTTATTTCTCTGCCTTCTCTCAGCCTGACCAAAACGCTAGCAAAGAGCTAAAGATCAGAAGAAGCAAATCCTACAAGGCAAAGGGCCCTGGCAAGGAGCCAGCAGACGTCCAGAAACCAGCCAAATTTTGGAATATGGAAAATGGACAAATGGTTGGTAATTGACTTAACAGCTGAGAAACCGAAATCTGGCCCTGTGGATTGGTAGGCTAACGAAAAGATGCCCATTCTAGCTTCAGAACCAGGATTCTGAAGTCTGGGACTCTCTGAAAGTGTGGAGTGGAGCAGAAGAGATGTTTGGTTCAAAATGTCAGTGTAAAACCCAAAGGGCCTCCTCTCCCCAGGCACAACCAGGTGAACTTCCTCTCAGAAACAGCCAGGAAACAGGAAGTTGATTTTGCTTACTCTCTGAAAAGAAGTGACAGAGTCGGAGGTGACAGACAAGGCTTTACACAGGTGAACAAACATTCAAGTAAGAACCAACCCCCAGGACCCTTGAAACATCCCAGACCCCGCTCCCCCACTGTCTCCCTGCAGATTTCCCATTGCTGCTAGTTAGGCTTGTCTCTGCAGAGGACAACAATCTAGAAGATCCCACCCCAGGGAAAACTGGCCTGTAAAGGGGGCAGGGAGGGGGGACAGATATTTCAGGAACTGACATTTCTGACTCATTGTTGGGGACCTTTAGTGAGGTGGGTGCAGAAACTTCCAACCAACTGCTTAAAACCTCATATGTTAATATGGGCATCACGTGAAGGGAGGGCGGTGTGCAGAAAACAAAAAGCCATCAGAGGGAAATTTGGCTGGAGATGGCTCAGCGGGTCATGGCACCGAAGTTCCACCAAAACACCTCCACTCAGACCTGAGACTTTTATTATTAGAAATTACAGTGTTTTTATAGTATATTCAAAGTTTTCCCTCTTTTTTTTCAACTCTCACATTCGTATATGGACTGACTATATATGGATCATGACCTACCGTGTAAAAAAAAAGTTAGATCTCTAGCAGAATGAGATGACCATGGTTGACAACAATGAACTGACTATTTCAAAATAGTCAATAGTCAATAGTTCAAAGCTGTGATCAATGTCCGATTGATCAATGTGATCAAAGCTGCCATTACCTGGTCATCACACATTATGCATGTGTGTGTTGAAATGTTATTCTGAATCCAATAAATATACACAACTATTATGTGTCCATTCACAAGAAGAATATACTTTAAAAATAAAATCAAGAGGTATTTTCAGAAAATAAGAACCATCTTTTGTAAATAAAAAATATTGTGGCAGAAATTTTTGAAAATTCAAGAAGTAAAGAATAAAGTTCAGGAAAAAATGTGCAGAAAAATAGAAGAAAAAACAAGATGAGGACCAAAAAAAGGAGAGAAAGGATAAAAATAAAGAAGAAAGTGGTTGAAGAGGTGGGTCAGTGGATAAGAGGGCTTGCTGAGTTCATTCCCGGCATCCACAGCTGAGGCTCACAGCCACCTGTAACCCCAGTGCCAGGGAATCCAACTCCCTTCTCTGGGATCTACAGGCAACAATACATATACGATAACACACATACATCCAACTACACACATATACATACATATAAAATAAAAGCTTAAAAATAATTGAAAATTTCAATACCTAGCAGAGAGAGAGAGAATAGAGGAAAAGAAATAGTGAACATGATTCCCTAAAGCCAAAGACTACACACTTCTGGATTTGGAAAGCCCACAGCTGGTATAATGTATGGAATCATTGCTGTGCTCTCAATGTTTGCCCAAAAGTTCTGGTGTTAGAAATTTAACTTTCTGATTCCTGTGTTAAGGGAACTTGAAGGTGGGGACTCTGGGAGGTAACTAAGGTTAGGTGAAGCCATGAGGGTGAGGCCCTTAGGATGGTATTAGTGGCTTCTTATGAGAAGAGACCATTGAGCTAGCACACCTGCTCTTCCTCACTATAAGACATCTTCTGCTGTGTTCTACGCAGCAAGAGATGCTTACAGATACCATGCTCTTGACCTTCTAGCCCCTGAGCCAGTGGTTCTCAACCTTCCTAATGCTGTGACCCTTTCACACTGTCCCTCCTGCTGTGGTGAAACACACCCCCCCACACACACCTTAAAATTATTTTCATTACTCTTTCATAATAATTTTGCTACTGTTATCAATAGTAATGTATTATCTGATATTGGACCCCGTGGGGTCGCGACCCAGAGGTTGAGAAACACCGCCTGAGCGCACGTCTATTCTTACTAAGTTATTCTGTCTCAGGTACTCAGACAAAGCAATGGAAAACAGCATGGGACAAAAATATTTCCTTCTGAAGTAAGCTAGTTCTTGAGGTTATAAGCCCATCTGGAGGGGGACAATGTTTCAGAAGAAGTTAGAAACCAAGAAATAAGGCATGGGACTAGAAAGAGAGGATGCAAACACAGGAAAGGAATGAAGTGGGGGCAATGAAAGGAACTCCAGTCTATCACTGTCCAGCTGAGTGCGAAAGCAGCAGTCAGACCCCAGGGTTCCGGGAGGATGTTTTAAGAAAAAGCCTAGAAGGTAGATGAGTTGATGAATGTTGGGGAGCATCATAACGCAAAAAAAAAAGAAAAAAGAAAATGAGTATGCTAGTTCACTCTCTGTTGCTGTGCTAAAACCCTGTCCAAAACCAACTTGGGGAAGAGAGGGTTCTCTTCGGCTCACAGGTTGCACTTCATCATCAAGTGAAGCCCGCGGGCGGGAGCTCAAGCAGGAAACTGGATGCAGGAAGTGCAGCGAGGCTATGGAGAAATGCTACTTACTGGCTCGCTCCCCAAGCTTTGCTCAGGCTGTTTTCTTATGCAACCCAGGACCAACTACCCAGAGGTGGTGCTGCCTGCAGTGGGCTATGCCATCCCGCAGTGGGCTATGCCATCCCACATCAGTCATCTGTGAAGAAAATGGCCCCAGAGATGTAACTAAAGGCCGTTGTGATGGAAGCAATTTCTCAATTGACATTTCCTTTCCCCAGATGCCCTTACCTGTGTCAGGTTGATGCAACAGCCCAGCAACAGCAACAACAGAACCAACACAAGAGCCAGACGTTTGTATAAGAAAGGAACAGTAACCATTGGGCAGTATAGCTCAACAACGAGGGAAGTTTTTAGAGTTATAATTATTGATTTCACCAACACAATGATGAGGTAATGAGCCTTGGAGGATAACGGGCAAGAACATGCCCACAGGAGTTCCATGGGTAGGCGTGCTGAAGTCTTGTTTAGTAAGAAGTCAATAGAGAGTCTACTATTGAGAATTTGAAAATGTAATAAAGAATCAGGGTATTATTCAAGAATATGAAACTAAATCCATAAAAGAATAGCAAAATAGTTCATTTTTTATTTACTCACTGGACAAATATTTATTGAGTTTCTATCATATGCCAAGGCCTATTCTAGATGTTATGAACTAAACACACTCTGATGGTGAGGAACAGATAAACCCTGACTAATCCATGAAAATAAAACATCACTCAGTGGTAAGTACTATAAAGAAAAAGAAACACGAGACAGGTTAAAGGTCAAGAGATAAATGGAAGCTTTCTCTTAAAAACTTTCAAAATAGAGGCATAAATAGGGCGGAGAGCTAGGGAAATGGCTAAGTGGTAAGACTCCTTGCTCAGCAAGCATCAGGATGAGATTTTGTAGCCAAGTACCCACATAAAAGCCAGGTATGACTGAGTATGCTTGTAATCCCATCACTGACAGGTGGAGGCAGGAGGACTCTGAGAGTTCACTGGTCAGCCAGCCTAGCCAAAACTTGAACTTCAGCTTCACTGAGAGACTCTGTCTCAAGATAATAGTGCAGAGGTCAGCAGAAGACAATGAGGTGTTCTGATCTCTGCGTTTACACATAGCACGCGCGCGCACACACACACACACACACACACACACACACACACAGAGAGAGAGAGAGAGAGAGAGAGAGAGAGAGCGCAAACAAGCAAAGGAGCCAGCAGTGAGACTATACAAAGTATCTCCCAACCAAGAGGGGCAGATGCATATTAAAATAATAACCAAGTCCAGGTTGCCAGGGAGGAGTGCTAACCCATGGCTGATCAGATTATCCAAAGCTTCAGACAGCTGGAAAGGACTTCTTTGGGTTTTGTTCTAAGTAAGAAAGAAAGTCATTGGATGATTTTGAGCTCAAGGGAAGAAAGATATTTTGCTACCCTGTGTAGAGCATGTGATAAGATTGGAAGAGTGGGGACAGGAGAAAGCCATTATTTCCTCCAGTCCAAGAGGCACTGGTTTAACTGGGTGTTAGAACACGGGGCAGCCAACAATTTATCAAACAGGAGAATAGTAACTAAGACTTACAAGGAACTCTGGAATTTAAACACTCAAGCCCCTAAATCATCCAATCACTAGTTCACAGAGGAAGAAATACAAATGGCCAATAAATACCTGGGGAAAAGGTGTTCAACATCCTTAGCCATCAGAGTAATGCAAATTAAAACTGCTTTGAGAGTCGATCCCACTCCATCCAGGAGGGCTAATTATTAGCCAGACAAGCTAAAATAAAGGCTGGAAAGAAGGCAAGGGAAGAGATACCCTTATTCACGACTTGTGGGAATGTCAACAGCCCTAGCCACATGGAGGTCGGTGTGGTGTTCCCTCAAACAACTGAATGTGCAGCCACCATGTGACCCAGATAGTCACACCATTCCTGCGTGAATATCCTAATGACTCTCAATTGGCACGCTCTAGAGAGACCTACATATTTGCATTTATTGCTTCACTATTTGTAATAGCTAGAAAGCAGAACCAGCCAAGAGATGAGTGGCTAAGGAAAGACAGAGGCATCCACACAGAGTGTTTTTCAGTGGTGAGGGAGAATGAAGGCATGGCATCTGCAGAAAAATAGACAGGGCTAGAGATCATTATGTTAGCGAAGTAAAGCCAGAGTCAGAGCAAAGGTAGTGGTAGTGCGCCTTCTCTCAGACCTGGTACCTAGAGTTAAAGTTAGAAGGAGTTCTTTAAGGTCTAACGGAGAATCTTAGGAGAAGACTCTCTGGGTCGCTAAGGTTGGTTCTAATCCAACAATAAGGACAGTCTCCTTCTTTGTTCATTTGTTTGAGACAAAGACAGCTAAACCGGGACTAGAACATGCTCTGTAACTCATACTTCCCTGCACTCACACCCTCGTGAGTGCTGCAGCTATAGGGAACCTTTATGTCTGGTATGAGAAAAGCATAGCTAGAGGGAGGTTCGAGAGGGACGAGTCCGGGAAAAAGGGATGCTCGGTAGCCATCTATAAGTGAGGGGCAGCAGACACGAAGACGAAAGTAGGAATGATTCTCCCTTAGGGCCTCCAGCAGAAGCCACAGCCCTGCCCAAGCTTTGATTTTGGAGTTCTTCCCTCCAGAGCCGGGGGAGAGTAAATGTCTGCTTTCTGAAGCCACCCAGCCTGTGTTAATTTGTGACAGCAGCTCGGGAAACTAATACACCCCAGATAGTAGCTGCTCTTCGGCTCTGCTGCCACCATGAGAAGATGAGACAGACGGAATTGGGCTGGGTCTGAGAGCCTGCCAAGCCCAACAGAGAGCTCTGCGCCCAGGCGTCCTGGGAAAGAAACAAGAAACAAACTGCTCTAGCTGTAGGGCCCCCAAGATTTCAGAGTCTTTTTTTTTTAACAAAGAAATGGCTAAAATTTGTAAATATGCAGTAAGAATATAATGAGAAAAGATATTTGGTTGCACTAAGTTTTAAAATATCTGTTTCCAAAAGCCACCATATGTGAAGTAGAAAAGACCAACTGAGAGGGACTAACTCAATACATAAAGACAAGAGATTAGAAATACCTAGGATGTTCTGGGTGTGGTAACACATGCTTTTAATCCCCGCAGAGGCAAGCAGATCGCTGAGACTGGTCTATAGAGTGAGTTTCAGGATAGCCAGGGCTACACAGAGAAACCTTGTCTTGAAAAGACAAAACAAACAAACAAAAACAATTTTAAAAGAAAAAAAGGAAATACCCAGAGTACCAAAGAATATATGTCAGTTTAAAGAGACAGGGCTGGGGAGATGAAGGGGAGAGACTGATAGAAGAGAAAGGAAAGGAGAGAAGAATAAAAAAGAGAGAGAGGCCAAAAGAGAAAGGAGAGAGATGAGATGGAGGAGGTCGAGAAGAAGAGGAAGAGAGAGGTGGAGGAAGGAAACAAGAATAAAATTATCCACATTAGAAGTTCATCCCTTAACCAGTCAGCCACCTCATCCCCACACTACACACTAGAAAGCACAGAAGCTGGTTTCAAACTGATTCTGCCTTGTCTGTGAACAGGAAAACCCAAGTTCTAGATGAAACTGTCCCACATCCAACAGATAGGTAAAGAAATAAGTTTGAATCATACAAAACTAAATGAACTGGATGGTACAGAGCAATAGATTCTTACACATTTCAGATAAGGAAATGAACTGGTGTGTTCAGTTCATAGAGTGAGCTGGCAATATCTCATGGCAATAATCATGTGCTCTCTTCCACCAGAGATGCCACTGTAAGTCCATCCTCCTGGGAAATTCTTCCAGTTAGCAAAGGGAACTCATTCAGTGCTGTCTGCAATCTTGGGAACATTGTTTGACATCCCAAGAGCATTCAGCAGGGGGAGGCTGTGTGAATACTGCATAGGATGTAATAATACACAGCAGCTAAAATACACGAACTATGTGTGCGTGGATCTCAAGCGCACACAGAGTGAAAAACAACAGAAAAGCAAGTGCAGCTGAAATGGTCCTTTGTACATAAATTATTTATGGATGAGTGCATCAGAGAGCTGGAACCAAGTTCAAGATGGTGGCTGTGTAAGGATGGAGAACAGTAAAGATCATGGAGTTAAGAAATCAGGGATTGGGAAGATGGCTTAGTGGGCAAGCTGTGCAGCCATGAGGACCTGAATCTAAATCCCCAGCACCCAGTAAAGAGTCAGACATGGCTACAGGTGTCTGTAACCCTAAGACTGGGAGGCAGAGACAGGTAGATCCTGAAAGCCAGACAGCCTAGCTGAAACTGTGGGATGCAAGCTCTTGAGAGAGCCTGACTCAAGGCAATAAGGGGGCGTGTGAGAGAGGAGAGCATCCAATGTCCTGTTCTGACCTCTGCATGTGCATAAATGGAAATGCACAAGCGCGCGCGCACACACACACACACACATACACCATGTAGCTACCATGTATAAAAGAAGATTAATTATGACAAAACTACCACATTGATTAGTCCTGTATGCCATGTATGCAGGGGCTTGCTGCATTATCTTTAATTCTGGGGAGTTCTATTTGTTTGTTTTGCTTTTGTTTTAGGGGAAAAAAACTACTATAAAGGCAAGGAAGTCTCTCTTCAGGGTACTAGAATCTGATAACTTCTATGGCACTGGGAAAGGCCACTGTCCTTCCTCCTCAGACCAGAAGTAGAAGTTGCTCAGCAGAAGTGGCACCTGACCAGCAGGAGTGGGCACGCCCCGCCTGAAATCCTCTCCATAGTCGCTCATGGGCATCAAGACGTGGATCTCATACAGCAAAAGTTACTCTGGGAAGACAGCTGAACGGCGGCCAACGGCTTCATGGGGAGGCAAGCGCAGCGGGAGTGGTGCTGCTTAGACTCATTCAAGGAGTCCAGTCTCCTGGGTGAGAAGAGCCCTGGGCTTTCTGGAATAAGGGTGAAGATCTGACAAAATAGGAAGGAAGTGCAAACAGAAAACATCCCCTGGGATGGGGGTACCTGGGACAAATGGTGGATCCCCTACCCCCCATCACAGAACAGTACTAGCCAATTCCTTAGCATTCCTGTGGGAAACTTCTGCCCCCTCCTTTTGATCTGGATGGTCATGGGTGTCTCTTTAGTCTCCGCTCTTCCCAGTCTACTCTTGGATTTATACAATCCCCAGAAAATACAGGAATGAGATATTGTTTTGCAGTGAGCAAAATTTGTGGCATTCTGCACTAAGCTGGATTTTTCTCCTTTCTTTCTTTCTTTCTTTCTTTCTTTCTTTCTTTCTTTCTTTCTTTCTTTCTTTCTTTCTTTTTCATCTATCTTTTCTACTGTCTGAGCATGTGTTAGCTACATGGTGTAGTGTTAGGCTCCATGCCTTTAGTCATCTTATAAAAATGTGTACCTGCTTTTAAAGAACTACTTTGCTGATTGGGAATCTCCAGTTTGTGTAAATGCCATCAGGACCAGAAGTCTCGAGAGACCCCTTTGCTCTACATATTTACCCAGCTGTGCAAGTTGTGCCTTCCTGCCCATGCTTAATGAAGGCTGTCTGAGCTCCAACCAAGAGCATGTGGCAGAGCCCAGCCTCACCTCCCAACCAGAAAAAAACACATCCTTCACTCTTTTCAAGGGGAGAAAAGCCAATCTCATAATTGGCTTTGCATTGCAGGCATATTTGTAAGGGGCGCAAAGAAGAAAACATTTAAAATATTTGATCTATTTTGGGTGAGGTTCTGTAGCCTTGGCCTCACAAGCTGTCATCAGGGAGGAGAGGCAAGAAAGTAGTTAGTTCTCTTGGGGGGGAAAGACTGTTTCCAAGATCCAAAAATGAGGAGAGAAAACATTTTTCAAAGACATCCGAGTCCGGTAACTGGAGAAAGATGGCTGTGTGGGCCAAGCAGACTAACCGTGTGACATGTGTGTGTCTAACCACTGGTGGGGCTGTGCAGGGACTTTGATCATTTTCTCCCAGGCTGGGGGATGGGGAGAGATAGCACTGTGTTACAATACCACCACTTTCCACACGCATGCACCTCCGTCTTGTTCAGACTCCCTCCCTTTCCCACCAGTTTCTCCCCTCTGCCTATACCCATGTCCAAAGCTAAAGGGAAGATGCTTCCTGCCTGAGTTTTGGTTCTTTTAGATTCACTCTTTTCTTTACTGTCAAATTCCTCCATATGCTATAGACCTGCCTCCCCATCTTCCTTGAGCTCCCTTCCTGGTCCCTGCCCATTCTGTCTTCAGCTCTCCTCTCACTGATGCCCTCTGTGTAGCTGACCTGTCTAAGTTTCCTTGGTTCTCTCTACCTTTGGTAACCCCTGACACTCATTTTTGTTATATTGATGCTTTCATTCCCCTAAATATGGACACACCCCAGTGCCCATACCTGATCTCTTCCTTAGAGACCAATACCACGTGGCAACTGTTGACTTTTCAGGGCCAGTGTAATGTGATCAAATATCTATGATGTCCGCCTATTTATTGACGTGACAGTTATGAGCTGAAATGACTTCATCATATGAAACTTTTCTCAGTCCTGGCAGTGATGATGGCGTGGTGCTGATGATGGCTTAATAGTCACTTCTCAGCCCTTTGGCTAAGGTTAAGTGTGACAGAAATAATATGCAACTTACCCTGCTGTGGAACATGACTTTAATTAGGCAAAGATGTGTTACCTTTGCTTATGCAGCATTTATTTAATGACGTAAAGATGCATTACATTTATTTATACTGCATTTGTTTAATGATGTAAAGATGTGTGACTTTGCCTGCCTAAGGTACCTGATTGGTCTAATCAAAAGCTGAATGGCTAATAGGTAGCCAGTAGAGGGATAGACAGGGTTGATGGGCAGAAAGAATAAGGAAGAGGAGGAAGCTAGGTTTGAGAGGAGAGAGGGAGAAAGGGAGAAGAGAATGAGGGAGAAAGAGAGGGAGCCGCCTGGGGCCAGCAGTCAGAGAGCCACCAGCCAGCCAGACAAGAAGTAGAACATACAGAATGAAAGAAAAGTAAAAGCCCTGAGGCAAAACGTAGATGAAGAGAAACAAGGTTAACATAAGTTATAAGAGCTGGTGGGACAAAGTAAAGCCGAGGATTCAAAACTAGTATTAAGTCTCTGTGTCATGATTTGGAGCTGGTTGGTGGCCCAAAAGAAAGCCTGCTACATTACCCCTGCTTCTTTGCTCTCATCATGAATTCACAACCTGCCCAAGTCTCCAATACTACCTTTCAACCAACAGGATGAAGCCAGAGGACGGCTGCGCTTCTTAGGTGGTCTGGAATACCCATTCTGCCTGCCTCTCTCACGGGTTCGTTCACAGACCTTCTCCCTTCCACTTTGGTCTGCTTAGTTCCCCTTCTACCCTCATCTAAGAATACTCCTCCTGCCTCAATCACCCATGTCTTTGTGCTTCTGCCCCTTCATAATTGCTTAACCCTCTGCAACGGTCACCATTATATCCAGGCACCCTCCTCCAATCCCTCCAATTCCAGCGCTCAACTCTTAATCCTTGGACTACCTATGACCTCAGAAATACAGTCAGCACCTTTATCATCTGCTGACTTAAATTATTTGCTTTGATTCAAGGATGTCTCATCCATTTCTCTAGATAGATTAATTAATAGCTTGCTAATTAACAGTTGATTGAATGGTGCCTAATTAATACATATTTCTGAGTGTTATTAATTCTATTCCTTTCTGGTGATACTGTGACCAACAAGATAGACCCAGGACTTTTCAAAACAGGGACCATATTGTGAATCACTGGTAATGTACCCATTTACATTTCTTTCCCTTTCTACCATCGTTTTGAGCTATAATTTAACAATGCAAAATAAATTGATGTTTTGATAGCCTGTGTATTTTCAACCATGTGTAAACTCAGTATCAGAACTCAGTATTCAAGTCAGCACTTTGACAATGATGAGTGTTAGTTTGGGTGCAGGCCAGGAACCCCAGAGTTTCATTGTCGATACCCTAATTAAGCGGTGCAGGTGGCTGGAGGAGGGGAACCAATGATTTGGTCCTCCTACGTGCTCGTGAATGCCAGGCATACCTCAGATGGAACAGTCCGTGTATGGACTTCTGGAGACACATTGTTCTCAGAATCCTTCTGGAAGATAGGAGAGGAATAACCATGATAACAATAGTCATAAGCATAGAAAACACCTAAGTGAGGCAGGGTCTGATGTGGACACCAGAGGGCCAATTAATCAATCAAGTAGGAGCTGCATTGTGAGAGAGGGAACTGAGGCAGACAGCCAGACTTCTGCCCATTAGTGGCTCCCCCTCCTCCCCCGACACACGGGTCAGGGACGTGGTGGATGTAGAGGGACAGGGAGAGGTCTGGCCACCTGGGGTGGCTGATTACCTTTTCCTCCTTGAGACATTTCCACCTACTGAGCTAAACCCCAAACTTGGGAAAAATCTATTTTCCCGCAAATGACACTGGAGAAGTTCTAGTTTCTCTGCCCTCACATGGCCGCCTCTTCTTTGCTTGCCATTTCCATTGGCCTTTCTTTAGTTATAGATCCTGCGTTTAGGTATTCTTTTCTATTGATCTGGGTTCTATATGAATCTATCCTTAGAAGTCTTATCTCTAAGTCAGTCTGTGGAATGGAGAAGTTCTGGGAAATTTTCAACAGCTTAGTTGACTCAAAGTCTATGACTCTCTCATAGATAAGATGGGGCGGAATCACACATAGACACAGACACGGGCAAGGATAGAGCCCGGTGAGTAAGTGTTAGTCTCCGTACTTCAGTGTCCGACCAGCACAGAATATCATGGAATGAGGGAATTTTAAAATAATTTTGCCTTCTTTATTTCCTCCTCAGATTAGGTGGTCCTTCTTACTTTGGGAATTATTAGCTAGGGGGCTCCAAGCAATTCTTCCAATCTAGCATTTAATATTTTTTCCCTTCTCTGAAGAATATGAAACTAGAGATTGGCTAAACTTGAGAAGACTGGCCACCTTCTTAGAGGCAGGGTCCTAATGCTTTGGAGCATATCTATGGGGTCAGATGCAAATGGGGACATTTGCACGGCATGAGGAATAAGGAGATCTGGGGCTCCCTCAGAAGAAAGACCAACCACTCCTCCTCTCTGCTCCTGTTATCGTACAAAGACTTTGTTTGCTGGGATGGGTTTTGAAATGGACTTTTTCAGTGGAATGAAAAGATTCGACTGTAGCTCAGTCAAACTCATTGGGACATATCTTGGATTTAGACCAAGACTCAGGCTAATAGATAAACGATCTTTCTCTGAGGACTGGCCCTTCTATGTATCTCTTCTATTCGGAAGGTGCCTGAGGCCAGAGAGTCAATTTCAATGTTCCTAGCTCCATGCTAAATACTGTTTCTTTAAGATAGTTGCAAACTACAATGATCTGTTTGCAAATGTTTCAATATTAAAAATAGAAATATATCATATTATCTTTGTCAGTATTTATTTAATTGACTTATTGGCATCTTTGAAAATAAGAAGCTGGGTCATTTATATTATTATTACTTTTCTCTTACACATTTCCATAAAGTTAGTAGGCAAATGATGTGACAAGAAACAAAGACAGGTGAAGAACTTAATCCTAGGACATAGAAAATTCTAGAACATAGACGCATGCACATTACAAATTAAGCAACTTGGATTTTAGTTTCCTCCAGAGAGGTGGCTCAGCAGTTAAGAGCACTACCTGCTCTTCCAAAGTCCTGAGTTCAACTCCCAGAAACCACATGGTGGCTCAAACCATCTGTAATGAGATCTGGTGCCCTCTTGAGGAAGAGACCTGGTCAGTCATCCTCATCAACTTAGACCATGAAACCCAATATGGACAAGTTCAGCAGAACCACCATATGTGGGCTGCCCAGCATTGCCAGGGCATAAATTTCAATTTCATTTGTGAGAAAGCTTTAGAGCCATCTCACAGAGTTGACATGAAGAACAAGCATTAATAAATGCAAACATGCTTTATAAGTTGGGTGCCCAGCTATGGGGGATTGTGAGTCACACAAAGCTGAAGATTCAACTCCAACTCACTCTCTGAATTTTGTTATTTTTAAACTTTAATAACTGCCAGTTCCCTGTCTATGGGACCTTGACCTTCGGTAGACTATGGAACACTGACTTCACAACCACAGAGCTTTTCCTGATACTTGTCATTCCAAAGAAATTGGTGAAATTCCACTGAGCACTGAGAGAAAAACACGAAGCTTTTCTTCACTATCAGAATAGACTATCTTTTGGAAGTGCTTGTCAGGGAATTTGGGGTGGAAAGAAATAAAAATGTGTTTAGAACCAGCTTTAAATAGGATGTTCAAAGTCTCTGGAGGACTCATCCTGATTGATTGCATGTGCGCCCCTCTTCTGGCCTCCCACCCTCTTCCAGTCACTGTCGGAACCTAATGGCCCCACGACCTGTCTGCTCAGAGAACTGTTCCAAACTTCACTGATGGGGTACTATGGGCTGCTGAAGCTCAATCACATTTGCTATTTTTCTCTGTCTACAAAACACCTTGTGTTCTAGATTTCTGCTGTTTTGTCTGAAAACAACCCCTGATCTTACCTCACCCACGGTCAGCACCCATCCTCTTCAGGGCAGTTTCTGTTTTGCGTGTTTCCTTTCAAGGTTTTGAATATTGTTGCTCATGCAAACCTCCTCGTTTGTGCAGATGGTATTGATGGGTATCATTCTGGTCCTTATTTTTCTCTCTAACTGCTATGCTTTTATGATCCAAAAACAAAAACAATAGCAGAATTTGCCTTAATTTGATTCCCCAGTTTAAACTTAGAAGACAGGGGAAGTCTCAGGCTGAGTGCAAACTGCGGTTAGATCTGCATGTGGCCAATGCAGAGGGCCTCTTACTGTCTTTTACCGCTCTGTCTCTCCTGCCTCTACTCGTAGCATTTTCCCTGTTATGCTCTTGTTTGGTCACCCCAGTTTTTTGTTGTAACTTACTCTCTTTGCATTCTCTTCCTCTTCAACTTCACTCCTTTCCGCCATCAATGCTTCTTCTGTGGCAAGAACCCAACAAAGTATTGTCACTTCTCTAGTGGGGACTGTCCTCTGGCTCTCCACCACATTTAGAACAAAATGCTACAAGTTTCAGCTCGTCCTTCCTCCACTCAGACTTCATGTCTTGACTCCCCACCTCTTTCCTCCGGAGGAAGTGCTGTGTTGCTCAGACCTTCATGACTGCTTTTCGTCTGCCTGGAACGTTCTTCCCCTTACTCATCTACCTGGCTTCTCCCTGCAATTCCTCAGCCCTCTGCTGAGTACTATCATGTCAATGAGTTCCTACTGCCTCTACTCATTAAAGAGAGAAAAAGAAAAAAATAGAAAACATTGCTTCTCCTATCTCGAGTTATTATCTGCCCCTTTACATAGCATATATCTAACTGGATTGCTGGCTTATTGGCTTCCCTCTACCCTTCATGAGAACAGGAGCTCCCTAAAGACATGACCTTTGATTTACTCATTGCTATATCTTCAACACTGGTTCTTGGTGCACTGTTATGTGAATAGATGGATGAACAAATGATTAGTTCATGAATAAAGGTTATTCTTCTAAAAAGAACTTCGTCTACCTCCTAGTCATCTTTATAGCAGTACCTTGGTCTTCCCCTACCCCATTCTCTCCTGCATGCCCATGCACTTGGTCTTCCCCACCCCATCTTCTCCTGCATGCCCATGCACTTGGTCTCCCCCACCCCATT
>PVIU01005409.1:0-13127 GCA_004026605.1 Ondatra zibethicus | reverse complement strand
CACTCGCTCCTGCATGCCCATGCACTTGGCCTTCCCCATCCCGTCCGCTCCTGCCTGTTCATGTGCTTATTCTGTTTCTACTCCAAGCTCTAGCCACATGAAAATTTTCCCATGTTCTTGAATGTATCTTGTCTCCTCATGTTTCCTTGCATGCAGCTCTTTCTGCATTGAGCATGGGTCCCGCACATGTGTGTCCAGCTGGCCCCTCAGGTCTTCCTCTAGGAAGCCTTTCTGACTGCCTCCACCTGAGCTAATACCTTCCTCTCTATGGCACTGTGAGATTGTGTCTATTCTTTCCAACAGCCTATTGCATTGATTCTGTACTTTGTGACTTCTGGAAGATAGGGAGGGTCTTTCTTTTTTAAAATCATCATTTCTGCAGTGCCCGATACAGGGCCTCGGCCTCTTACTGACTTAGCCATAAGCCCTTGCGGTGCTGAAGCCCGGCTGACAGAACTAACTTGCTGAGTGGCTCTTAATGGATATGCTGTCCATATACTCTGGGTGAGTGACACATGGAGATCATATTGCACTAGTGAGAAAGAGTCATAGAAATCCCCCAAAGCTGTTTTTAACATTCAGAACTATCCATACAGAGATAATGCCTAATCAGTCCCTCATGAAGATTTTTAAACAATGCTGGCCGTGGGGACTTTCCATGTGACGTCGTTTTCACCAGTGTGAAGGGCAAGAGAAGAAGGGCTGGATGAGCCTGCTGAGCTCAGCGACAGGGAGCCCACTGGTCTCCTGGGTTATTTTAAGTGTCTGTTCCCAGGAAGAGCATGACAAGCTCTCTGTGAACACTGCATTCTCCCATGTTAAGATGAGAATTGCAACAGAGGTCATCCTTTCCTGAGTCCCTTGGAGGAATAATAAATAAACGTGATAAGAAACTGTTTCACAAAATAAAACAGACTCCAGAGTCAAGATCAGCCAGCTAGGATCCCACCTGTAGCTGGGAAATGTTTCCCATTTAAACCATTCCCATCATTCTAATGGGTGGTAACCTCCCAGCCCCACATTCTTTAAAACACACACATGCACACACACACACACACACACACACACACATACACACACACACACACCCCACCGGAAGTTGTCCTTTGTCCCTGAGGAAGGAAGTTACCACTCGCTAGTCACATTAGCTGACACCTCTTGGAAAGACCAGAATGTGGTATATTCTTGAGGATAGTTTCTGGGGGTAAATGGAGACTATGCTTCTTACACTGACTGAACGGAATAACACTAGGCCCAGTTATGTCCCAAGTTTGACTGAAGACATGAACCTGGCCCTCTCATAAAGTAGACAGTCATATCACCAAAGGAGGCTCCCTGTGCCTTATGAAAGTGAGCAAAAGCCATCGTCCCGGGCAACCATTCAAAAGCCAATGGTCACAGAAGGCCTCTTGAACTCCTGTAAGACAAATTCTGATAAGAACAGAGACCTGGAAAGTTCTCGAAGACTCGGAGATGATTATGTGAGTCATCACTTCTGCGGGCTGCGTCACCTCAGTGAAGACCTCTGGGCTGTGGACAAAGGTCTTCAAAGACCGTGGACCTGTGGGGCAGAGGCATCAAACAGCTAGCTGTCCACTGCAGACAGCAGGGCCAGGAGAGCTGGGTTCTTCCCAGCTAGGGAAATATATACAGAATGGAAGTGGGGGCTGAGGGAAGGACAGGCTGTTCACTCTCTGTGGAGGCCTGTCCTTCACACTCCGTTCTCCTCCGGAAGGAAAGGAGGACAAAGGAAGGCTGATTGTCACTGAATTGGAACATATGGAAAGCAAATCTGGAGAATAATAGGCTTCCTTTTGCTTTTATAACCAATAGCTTAGCAATAAACAAATCATAAACTTAGTCTAAGTCTTAAGTTCAGATAAAGCCCAGAAAGAAGAATTAAATCAATTCAAAGGTTTCTGGCTGTGAAGGCCAAATTCATGTCAAGTTTAAGACGATGACTTCAAAACGGTTCAAACAAAACAGATACTCCAGATGAAGCAAACCACTAAAGAGTGTAGAATGAGGGACACAAACTGTATCTCTAAAGCTAAGTCTTAGCTACCTTATTCCAGATACCGAGTCAATCTGTTTAGCCACTGTCTACTGTGTGTCAGGCCGTGCCATGGGTTGGCATTCTTGTGGCACCTGGAAAATCTCACATTTGGAATACCTCTGGATGATTGTTCTGTACAATCTCTTCACCTAAAGGTACAAGCTATAATAATTACACGTATGAACTCATTGTGGGTATAGTTAACCCAAGTAAAAGGTTGTTAATTAGGCATACCATTTAGAAAGAGATAAAACAAGTTGGCCATTTCCATGGGTACCATGCGCTTGCGTTGTTCTTCTCTTCTTTTGCTCATTGCATTTGAGATGGGTGGGCATGGTGGCAGGAGCAGGAGGCAGTTGGCTCACTCTATTCTCTGTCTGGAAACAGTGACGAATGTTCGGGCTCAGCTACCTCACTCCTTGAATGCAGTCTAGGATGCCAGCTCGTAGAGTGGTGCCCTCCCCACCTTAAAGGTGGGTCTTTCTACTTCCGTTGACCTCATTTAAATAACTCTTCCCATCCATGGGCAGAGGTTTGTTTCCTAAATCCTGTTAAGTTTAATCAGTATTAACCTTTATCGAATTATAAGCACTCAGAAGCCAAGCCATAAGGGGCAGGGCTGTCTGGCGTGAAAAGAGTCATAGCCAGTGCCAGGGATATTCCATGAAACGGAGTAAGAAGCAAGGGAGCGGCAACTTTCTTTCTTTCCCATCTCATGCTTTATGTTGGGCAGCTCTCTCTAGAAGCTGGAAGGCAAGGAAGCTGGAGACTACAACCTCCTTCACAGAGCGGTGTAGAGGAAGGGTGAAGAGCACACCTGGAGGTGGGGTCATCACTCATCATTACTGAATAACTGTAAGCAACCAAGAGAGCTAAAGGCTAATGCAGTGGAACATCATGCGTTGACTCTGATTAAACGTAAGCGTGCTTAAGCTGGGTGGTGGGGTGGAGATCATGTGGGGGGTCTCACAAGGCTCACGGTATGTTTCCAACAGCATCTAGGGAGCAGTCTCTAATATGGGGCTTTATAATGATGAAAGTGGATTGTGAGATTGACTGATCTTTCCGTTGTAAGAATGCGGTATAATTTATAATGCACAGCTTTATAGGATGGCTAGTTGTATACCTGGAATTAAAGTCAGGGCAGAGAAGATTTATTTTTCAATCTCAACCTCTTACTTGCTGAGTAGTGAGTGATAACCCTTGACGAATGTGAAGCTAAATAAACAAGTTCTCCAAATATCATTTGAGCTGTAAGAACAGAAAGCAGAGCTCCAAAATAGAACCATGGATACAAAGGAAAACATTCTAATTAGGAAGGTTTGATAAAGGGGGATTGATATCTACCCAGGCCATTGGTTCTCCACTTGGATAAAAATGATGTTGAGGTCACTATTTCATATCACACACCTTTGTTTTTCATGTAGACTAAAATAATAAGCATAAAATAAAGCTATGAAAATGATCAGGAGAAACATAGGAAAATGATTTATTGCTTTGAGTCTGGATGACCACTGAAACAAGACTGAGGAGGAAATAGCACAAGGAAAGGCCAATAGATGTGACTACAATAAATGATCTCATGGGTGGCCAGTGAGATGGCTCAGTGGGTGGAGGTTCTCGCTGCCAAGGCTGATGCCCTGAGTTTGATCCCTAAAATCTACATGGTGGAAGAAGAGAGAGCTCTAACTCTGACAAGCTGTCCTCTGACCTCAGCCAGTGCACAGTGGTACACACATAAATAAATAAATAAATAAATAAATAAATAAATAAATAATAAACAAATAGATGACTTTCCCACTATGAAGAATACTATAAGAAAGCTAAAAGACAAGAGGCAAAATAAGGATAAATATTCATACATTCATCATAAAAGATTAACTATTCCTATGGCTGTAGACTGCCCACCAGCAGGGGGAGCGATTCAGGTAAACTACTTGTGCCAAAGTTTCTCTGACTAAAATCTACACATTTCAATTAAAGGAAAGGCTAAGCAATCCAGCTACTAGAAAAATGGACAAAGGATGTGAAAAGTAGATTCGTTATATGGGAAACCCAACTAATAATAAGCAATGTCCAAATAATCTCACCTGAAATTAATGAATGCAAATGCAAACAATAAGGAAGTATATTGTAATCACAGCAATTGCAAAAGATATTTAAAATCACACAAAGGAAATAGTTTAGATTAAAATGCTTATCTTTAGTAGAATCTGGTGAAATGATATTCTCTCACATTCTGGAGTAAATTTGACAATTCCTATTTAAGTAAAACATGCATATACCCTATTGCCTATTAGACTTCTGATCTTTCCTAAAGAAAAACTCGCATGCATACATACACGCCATTCATTGCAAAATTGTTTATTATCACATAAATTGGAAGCAATTTAACTCTCTATAGTTAAGAGTTTGGTGTTTTAGAAGAATGAAGATTGGGGTCCATATACAATGAAAGATCTTCATTATGTGCTGTTACATGAGAGAAGTCTAATAAGATATATGATAGGATACTATTATATAAACATACATAAAGCCTGCTTACATCTCTTGCAGAACACATGTATATGTATGTAAAACAAAGAGTACACACCTCTTAGCAGAAGTAGCTCTTGGATCCAAAGGGGTTAGTTTTAGGGGCCAATGGTGTGTTTTAATCTAAATTATTGAAAATGAGAATATATGCATGGTTTTAGTCAATTTTTATTTTTCTTTTTGTTGGAGTTTTATGTTTTGTTGCTTGTTTGTTTGTTTTGTTCTGTTTTTGAGACAGGCTCTCACTATGTAGCTCTAGCACTAGCTGTCCTGGAACTCATTATGATGACCAGGCTGGCCCTGGACTCACAGAGATCTGCCTGCTTCTGCCTCTTGAGTGCTGGAATCAAAGGTATGAGTCAGTGTGCCTGGCTCATGTATTTCAATTTATACATCTGTTCTGTGCTTCAGCCTTAGATAGGGCTCTATAAATGGCTATGAACAAGACGTGCAGCAACCCTGAAGTTCATAGCCAAGAAAGAAGATATGATACAGAATCTTCAATTCGGCCACAGCAGTTGCCACAGCAGCTCATGCTAGCACCTACAGCACACAGCTAGCTTAACCTAAAGAAGACTTAAGCCCTTTGATCCTTATCCCCTTCCCTTTATATGTACCACCTTCCCATAACTCAAGCCCTCACTTTCAAACCGCCTGGTCTTTTTCTTTCTCCCTCTATTGAAATCCATCAACCTGTTATTCAAGCCAGATTAGTCTCATTCAGAAGTTCTCTGCCACTAACCCCTGTGCCAAGGAGGCTGCTGTTTAGATGGATAGAACCGGAACTTTGTGCCATCTCATGGAAGTCACAGCTGCCAATGCAAAGGGAGGGACCTGAAGGCAGAGCCCAGCTGGGAGGGCCAATCCAGAAGCCCTGCCTCGCCTCAATGCAACTAGAGGAGTTTGCAAAGGTAGTGGGAAATTTGGAGGTCACTAGGTACACCTGAGTGAACACACACTCAGAAAGGCAAAATTCTGGGGTCTGCGCAGTCCAGTGAGGAACAAGCACTCTAAGGTCAAGCATGAAATTACATGTTAACAGACATGAGACAATCCACAGTGAAGAACTAATGCTGGGCGTGTAATATAGCTGAGTTGCTTGCACTGCTAACATGATAATTGGACTTCAATGTCCAGAAACTACATATAAAAGTTAGATGTTCTCTCTCTCTCTCTCTCTCTCTCTCTCTCTCTCTCTCTCTCTCTCTCGTGTGTGTGTGTGTGTGTGTGTGTGTGTGTGTGTGTGTGTGTGTGTGTGTGTAATCCCAGCACTGGGGAAGCACAGACAAGCAGCTCTTTGGAGCTTGTTAGCAAGTCATACTAGCCTAATTGATGAGCCTCACGTCTCAGTGAAAGACCCTGCCTCAGAAAGCAAGGTGGATGGTTCCTGAGGATGCTGAGGATGACACCCAAAGTTGACCACTGACCTCACACACACACGTACATACATAGGAATCCGCACCCCAACATGTGCACGCACATGCACACGCACCCATGCTCACACGCACCTCTCCCCCCAGAGCTAAGAGCTAATGCTATCAAGTAGGAAAATAAAGAGCATGGGAAAGGACAGAAAGGAGCAAAGGAAGCAATATCGCACCTATGACCCTTTCTGCATCCCTAATGGTCCCTGCATAGCAGGACTACTCCAGGACAGGTGGGCAGGGTCAGCATGACCAGCAATGCCAGGCTGCATCCCAACTAGTGAAACTAATGTTTCTTGGATGGAGTCAAACATTGAATTATTTTTTTTTTCAAAACTCCCCTCGTTAGTCTCCAGAACTGAGATGCCCTGCCAAGGCCCTGCAAATCTGGAGTGGGCAATGGTGAACTCTTGAAACACACTGCCTCCATTCTGATGGACTCCATTTCCTCAGAATAATTTTACTTTAATAAATGAGACGATTTACCCAGCCACCCCTATAAGAATCAAGGTGTCCACTCTCTTTGTTTTCTCACAGGAGATCTCAGGCTCAAGGTTGCCAAAGTCCTCGCTGCTTCAGTTTGCTCAGTTCTGAGATGTGTCTTCCCAAGACGCTCTGTCCCACCCTTCGCCCCAAGAGTTTTCAGCCCAGATCCAACATAGCCTCTCATCTCTCTGAAAATAATATACGGAAGACTGTAAAGTACACGTTTGATAATTGGTGCGAAGAATGGATTTATAGTCCGATCTGACATAAATCAGCCTCAGCATTTATGGGCAGAAATGTAAGTTGCGTCATTAGTCAGCAGCAACCGCACATTCTTGACACTTTATCTCTGGGAGCTTGAACTCTGCACATGCATAGACACATATGAAATTCCCCACTTGAGATACTTCTCCTCCGCCTCTTAGAACTGAATTTATGAGGGTACCACTGCATAGTATATAGTTTTCCTTTTCTAATTTAAACGGTTTAGGGTAGCCCACACGAAAGCCAAACCTTTGTACACTAAAGTAATCATTTATCCCCATAGTCTTGGGCTGTATAAACAAAGGCAGACACAAAGAACGCAAAGTAACTTGCTTGGGAATTTTTTATCTTTTTTTTTTTTCTAATCTGTTTCTCTGGCCTAGTGCAGACAGCTGACAGGTTCAACACTCGCTGTTTTAACCTATGTGAAATAAGTATTCTGTTTTTAAGCTGCTGACCCAAGACGGATCGCCAGGCTCTTAAGGGCTACCCCGTGAAGCCCCAGGACTGTTCCTGTTGGTGCATCCGCTGCTTATAGTTCCCAATTAATTTGTTCCTTCTATCTCCTGCTGCCACATCTTGAGTTTAAAATGCTACGTGAATGATATTATCTGAAAATAATTATCAAGGAATTGAAGGACTCACCCTACAGATAGTACAGCTATAATGTTCTCAACAAACAGTAGAGACTTGGGAAGGAAAGGGAGAGCTGGGAGTTGAATATTCAGTCAAAGAGATGGTTATGAGAAACGCAATTTAGAAACCAAAGCCATGGTTTGAAATACAAACAATAGTAGAGTCTTGACCAGAAAACACCAGAGACTAGTTGATATGATGGGAAAACATTGAAGGGGGAAGAAGACCATTACTGCAATAAACTAAGTGATCCTTGTGGAAGCCATCAGACCTCAGCTGTGACTGTGAGTGAGAAGATGGGAGGTACCTAGTAATGTGTGCCCCAGAAGTATTGGAAGGCAGATAGAAACAATACAGCCTTCAAATCTTTATGCTATTAATAGCTCTCTCTCAGGTGGGTTTGAACCTCAAGGTCATTGCACATCCTAGACTTGCTCTAACGCTTAGATCCATCCTCAGCCCTGAACTATCTCTTTAATCTTAGGAACAGTCCTATCCAACAGGTACTATTATTGTTTCTAATTTACATATTCAAAGAATGAGGCTGGTAGAAGTTAAGCCACTTGCATCAGGACACATAGGGCCAATCAGAGGAAACACAGTGTCTTTGACACGGTCAGTCAAGTACAGAGCCTATGTTATTCTGCAGGATGTCCCTGACCTGGCAGGTGTGCACAATGGAGAACAGCTTAAGCTGGAGAGCACAGCAGCATGTGCTTTTCAAGAGACAATTTTTCAAGAGCTCCAAGTTGAAACAAAGGGATGGAAGAGCATGTCTTGTTCCCAAGCAACAGGCAAGTCGGGATGACCCTGTGCTTCAGTAGGTTTCCTCGTGTGTAACCTGGCAATGGGAACACCACAGAGAATGGATAAGTTAGACAAAAGCACAGATGACATGTGTTTTGTTCTAGACCCCTTGGTCAGAAGGAGAAAATTAAACACACTTTCCCAAGGATTGACAAAAACAGCACAGAAGTAAGATTTGAAACTGCTCATAGATCTGATCATGTGTTGTAAGAAACTTTCAACCACTAGGAAGCTTGGAACACTGCATCTTGTCTTCAGAAGAAATGGAAGTAGCCTACTTTTTAGGGATGTGAAGTATAAGGATAATCACACATGTGCCTTGAACTTTTGGAAGGCAGATTTTTTTTAATATTAGGAAACATAGGTGTGATGCTTCCTTCTGAGAGAAAGTTCCTGGAAGTGGCTTGGATACCGTGTTAGCTGTAATCAGTGAAACACAGTTCTAACCTGGAGAGGCAGCTTTTCCAAGAAGTTAGGAGGAGACGCTGCAGTTACTAAGCTGTTAACTTTCACATCCAGTCGGGGTGTCTGTATTCTGCTCTGGGGTGCTCTACTGGTTACTATCCTAACAGGAAACATCTGTGATGGCTCTGACCTTTCTTTTTTTTCTGTGGCTTGGGCCCCATGGCTCATCTTGGAAATGTAGGTAGAAGTACTCATAGCTCCATGCCTCTTCTGACCACAAGGCGCACCACACTGTATCCTTAGGAACTGCCTGAGCTAAATATCCAGGCTTGTGATTTCTAAGTTCTACCTTCAACAAAACTCTAGGAAGAAGATGCAAACAGCCCACTTCTCCACCACTTTCTCACAAGAACTGATCCACTTATTCCCAGCATTCCCTTGTGTGAGACCTCAAAAGAATGGCCGTGACATCTATATTTCTAACCAGCTCTGTTCTAGACCAACAAGGCATTCTCTAAGAACACAGAAACTTACCTAGAGCTACCACCAACACTGATTGTCTGCACCTAGCAATTTAGGCATTTTTTTAAAGCGTGATTATCCAAATTTACTAGCATGTACCCATTAGCATCCAAAATCCCTTTGGTATTTTAGGTATTTATTAAAGCAACACTCTGACTTCTTAGTACCATGTTTCTTTTTAGTTCACTTGAGCTGCTATAACAAAATACCATGAGCAGTGAGGTTTATAAACAACAAAAATTTATATCTCATAATTCTGAAGCTGGGAAGACTAAGATCAAGGTGAATTTGGGGCCTGGTGAAGACTCTTGCTGTGTGTGTACTAATGTACTAGAAATAGTAAGGGGTCACTTTCCAGCCTATGAAAATAAAGGCAAGAATCTCACTCATGAGGTTCTGCCCCAATGACCCTACTACTTCCCCAAGGTCTCACCTTTTAACATCTACCATGGGGAACAGGATTTCAGCATATGCGTTTTAAGAGAATGCAAACATTCAGACAGTGGCATGGAGAAACATCATTGTTGTTCACATGAATACAAGGTCTGAACCCCAAAAGCACCGTTTCCAGAGATTTCATCCCAATTCAAGTCTTCACACTGACAGCCCTTGGGCACTCTCCAGCCAACCCGAAATAACCACGGCTTCTTCACCAAATCCCAAGAGCATAGTAGACAGCTGTTGCCATCCCTACAATGGGAAGGTTTCTACAGCTCTCCAAGCCTTGGACTCTGAGCAGAAAGAAACAGGAGCTGTTTGCATATTGTGGCCACATCATGCTGCATAATGCATAGAGTGACCAGCGTGAGGAAGGTGGGACTTAGCACATTAAAAGAAGCTGAACTGCGGATTAAGTTTCTACTTCTGCAGATTGACAAAAGGACATCCCCCCTTCTTATCTGTCCGTCCGTCCATCCATCTGTCCATTTATTTAACAAAAGCGTGGAAAGTTTCTCAGAGAAGACCGTGAAGGGTGAGAGCTGACACAGCAGCCCCTCAGGATTCGAGTGAAACGCACCCCTCTGGCACCTCTGGCAGATGTTTTGATTTAAAATGTTACCTTTTGTTCAGATTAGTCTCTGCTCTTAAATCTCTCTGCTTTCAATTCTTCGGGAAGACACCATCCGGAGCTTGGTATTTTTCAACTAAACCCAGTAGCGGAATGCAGATTTAACTGGCCCCGCCCAGTTTCTCCCAACCCAGATATTTTTCTTCTTTTTGTCCAGCAAAGCTTCATTTGTTCCAAAAGAAGAAAAGGAAAAAGGAAATAAAAAAGAAAGTGTTTACTTAGCAATTAAACTCTAAACTACTCAACCAGTTCTGGCCAGACACAAAATGCTTGATTCCAAATTGTGGCAGAGGGAAAAGGAGATATTTGCTCGACTAGTTGAGAATATAGTGGTTTTAGCTTTCTTGAGACAGGGTCTCACTCTGAGTCCAGGCTGTTATGGAACTGGGAAACTTCCTCCTGCCTCAGTCTCTCAAGTACTGGGATTCCTGTTGTGAATGATTATGCCTAGCTGCAAACTTGGAGTTTTAATTATTTTGTGTTCTTTTTTTGTAAAAACAATTAGGTTATTCAGATTCATTTATTTTATTGATGAAACATGAACTTGTTATGTCCTACAAAGTACCAGGCTCTAAAAACAGCAAATAAGTACAATCTAAAATGTATCAGAAAGCTTCATCCAAAGGTTTGCAAATCCCCAGGAGAAATAAGATACAACCATGAATCGCTATGCTAAATGACTCAGTGGCACAGATGTCAAAAGAGGCACAAGTCAGATGCTGTGAGCGCACAGAGCTGAGGGTCGCTTCTCTTCTCCAGGGAAGTAGGTATTCCCAGACGAGGCATTCCAACTGCCCTTGCAAGAGCAAAGAGGGAGAGGCCTTCTAACACTCTCCAAAGCAGAGCAGGGACATGACATTTTATTAAAGAAAAGATGAGACCCCTTCAAGGAAGGACTTGCAGACAATTATCACAGTGCTAGACAGACTCATGCTTGGTAAAGGATCTTGTCCTATTGAATGGCTTTGGTTAGCTCACTGTGATTGTTTCAGACTGATTCCAATAATACTTATATACTCCAGAGCACCTGTGCTTTCCTTATCTAACACACATGAGCACACACACACACATACACACACACCCATACACACACAATTGTGAAATTGCTCTCTCCACTCCTCTCTGCATCACTCCACCCACCCAATAACCAGGAATATTGTCTGAGAGACAAGTATCCAACCTCCCAACCGAGTAAAGAGGCAGAATCCTTCCCTGTTAGGTAGACAGCATCCCCTGCCTCATGCCACATCCATTAGGAAACATCTGGAAGACCTTAGTTTTGCATCCTGAGAATCAAGTCCAAAGATTTCATTCCCGAACGCCCACTTAAATAGTTTCTTGTACACTCTTCTTGCTCTCGAAAAGTACTAGTTCTGTGTAACACCACCATTGTCTGCTTTGATAACCGTGTTTCTTCCAGACTTTTAAGAACAATGATGTACTACTGGAGAAACTGTCCCACCAGCCAAGGGGTTGACCGTGGGGCTTTGTTCTAGTCCTCCCTTTAAACCAAGGCTGCTGTAGAAAAGAGGGAGTACAGGTCCATCTAGACTTGAACACTGAATGAGGGATCCAATTGACTGTTTTTTCTCCTTTCTGAATTTACCTGAAGATAATAGTGAAGAAATTAATCAAACTGCTTTAAGATCATATGCAAATATTTCTTGTTTTTATGGATGTTAACACTTCTGTACAAGGAACAAGTGGTCTCTGCCCAAATCAGGCAAATCCCACATTCCAGAGGAACTGCATGAATTAAAGCCATGCAAATGTTGAAAG
Organism: Ondatra zibethicus; assembly: GCA_004026605.1. Taxonomy (NCBI): domain Eukaryota; kingdom Metazoa; phylum Chordata; class Mammalia; order Rodentia; family Cricetidae; genus Ondatra; species Ondatra zibethicus. The sequence continues at coordinate 1,144 of PVIU01005409.1, read as the reverse complement.
GTGAAATTCAGTGAAAGTGAAATTAGACTATATAGCATTGCCATGTAACAAGATGCAGGTACGGGGACTTGGGGTGGGGAGATGGCTTCATTGGGAAGGTGCTTGCTATGTGAACATGAGGACCTGAGTTCAAATCCCCAACACTCATGAAAAGCCAAAAGGGACTCATCTATAATCCCAGGGCTGGGGGATAATAGGTGGACCCCCAGAGCTCAGTGGCCGGTCAACCTAGGCAACTGGTGAGCATCAGGTTCAGTGAGATAAAGTATCCAAAAAAATAAGGTGGGGGAGCAGTAGACTTCCATTTTTGACCTCTGGCTTACATACATGTGCACATACAAACATATACACACATCCTACACACACACATACGCATGCGCAACACGAGGTACAGGTAGTTTGTTGGCCACTGTTTTAAAAATTACAAGAGAGAGTGAAGTAGTTCAGCGGGTAAAGGTGCTTGCTGCCAAGCCTGGTGATCTGAGTTCAATCCCCAGAGCCCACACGGTAGAAGAAGAGAGCTGACTGCTGCAAACTGTCTCTAATCTCCACATGTGTACCTAGCTGCACATGGCCCCTCCACACACACACACGTTTGTTGTGGAATAATCTTTTTGTACACTGTGAAGATGCGTCACTCAGATTGGTTTAATAAAAAGCTAAATGGCCAATAGCTGGGCAGGATTTCCGGGGCAGAGAGGACTTTGGGAAGGAGAAGGGCAGAATCACAAGGAGCCATCAGGGACACAGAGCAAGCAGCATGGACTTCGCAAAGTAAAGGCAACCTAGCCGTGAAAGAGAATGTAGATTAAAAGATATGGGTTAATTTAAGTTGTAATAACCAGTTAGAAACAAACCTAAGCTATCAGCTTGGTTTTAGTAATTAATAAGAAGTCTGCATGTCGTGATTTGGGAGCTGGCTGGCCGGACAGAGAAAGACTAGCTACACACACACACACACACACACACACACACACACGCACGCACGCACGCACGCACGCACGCACACACGCACACACGCACACGCACACACAGTAAATAAATAACTTTTTAAAATGTAAAATTAAGATTCTTATATATGCATCAGAATAAAAGCTTTTAAAAATGGAGTCCATTTGGGTTAAACAGAGCTGTTAATCTGCCC